>OZ038386.1:46712520-46917520 GCA_964036045.1 Eutreptiella sp. 'Long Island Sound 2002'
AATACCCCCTCAGGAAGGGCCAAAAAAAAAAAAATTCGGCGCCTTTGGCGCCAACCCTTGCCCCCAAAATCTCAAATTGGAGTAAGACGGGTTCGAAAATTTTGGGGGGGTCTGGAGGGGGGGGGGGGTCTGAAATTCGAACAGGCCGCCCCCTTGGGTCCAAGCTTAACCGACGGCTGCTGTTTGGGCAAGTTGGGGGAGGAACGTTCCCTCCTTTGAGCGTATGCCCAGCCACTGCCCCTGCCCCAGGGCTGTCCTTAAAGGGGAGGGGGGGAGAAGAGGGTTCGTTACGCCAACAGAAACGGACATTCACGGGGACGCTCTCTGCTTCATGGTCAAGACATGGGCAAGACAACAAACCACAGAAACAGTATCGAACAATGGTGGGCGGTTGGCGGTTGGGGGCGGTTGGCGGTTGATGGCGGTGTCGATTGATGGCGGTTGGCGGTTGGCGGCGGTTGGCAGTAGGCGGTTGGTGGTCCTTGGGTGCTGTCTTTCGAAAAATGTTGGGGGTTTTAAGGACAGCCCTGCCCTGCCCCAGCCCTAGCCCCAGCCCCATCCCCGGCCACTGCCCCGCGCCCCCGCCCACTCCCTCAGAGCAGTCGCACGGCGTACCAACGCCCGCCGGGGCCTTGACAGACTTCCACGGAACGGCCTCATTCAGTTTGTACCGGGACCGGATGGCGCGCCTCTCGACCTCCCACACCGGCGTCGGGGCCTCCGGCGCCTCCATCGCGTCCAGCGTCCGGCAGAACTCCGGGTACGACACGCGGCCGTCGTTGTTGACGTCGAACGCGCGAACCAAACCCTGTGCAAAATGCCGCAACGAGCGGACTAATGGGGATGGGGGGGGGGGGCTACCGGCAGCAGGCCCCCCCGGGGACGACAGCCACCAGCAGCGTGCAGCAACCTCAAGGCAGAGGGCGGGGGGCAGGGATGTAGTAGAGGAGGAGGAAGGGGGTGAGACCTAATTAAAACACAGACAACTGCAAACCAGAGGTAGCACAATAAGGGGAAGGGAGGAGGAAAGGGGGAGGGGGGCAGCAGGGATGTATTAGAAGAGAGGGCCCTTACCCCCCCTGCCCCCCCCCCCCCAGCGTATCGCGGCGCGACGGAAGGACCTGGGCCTCCATCCTATGTAGAAGAGAGGAGGGGGGGGGGGGTCTGGAACCCAAAAATTCGCATACCAAGAATAACCTGAATCAATATTTTCTTCTGCAAACTTCCCACTATGAAATCTGGGTCCCGTGGGGGGGGGGGGGGGGCAGAGGGGGGTACGCCCCCCCTCCTCCGATGGTTGTCAGCAGTTCCAATACATCCCTGGGGGGGGGGGTCTAGGAAGAACCCACCTCCTCCTACACTCTGGATGCCCCGGAACGAGGTGGGAGAGGGGGGCTGGGGGGCACGGAGCCAAAGCCACACACCCGAGCGACGCCCGTCTTTGGGTCTGCGGGCGGTCGTCAGAAGTAGGCCTCGCGCCCCGAAACCCAACCCAATGCCGCGCCGCCGTCGGTTGACCGCTGGGCTGTCCTCCGTGTCCCGGGGAACTACCAACGGTTCGCTTTTGGGAAGCCCCCCCCCCCCCCCCACACCGCCCACCCCCACCCGGACCCTGTTTTTCTGGGTCTCGGGTGTGCCTTGCCAGAGCCTTGTGAGACACCCCTCCGTTGTCCATGGGCCAACGTGCCATGGAGGCCGAGGTTGGGGCGTTACATCTGCCATGGAGGCGAAGTAGGGCGCGCTATGTGTGCCACGAAGGCGGAGTTGGGGGCTGCGGAGGTGCCGTGAGGGCGGGGGGGTTGGGACCGTTACGTGTGCCATGGAGGCGGACTTCGGGGGTGTTGGGTCTGAGAGGAAGGGGCTGCGATGTGCATCCACTTCTGACGATAGGTTGTCAACCTCCAACAGCTCAATGCCGAGTCGGTCCAAAACCCCGCTGCTGGTAACGGGGCTGGCGGGCTTTCAATTTGGGGGGGGGTTTGATAGAGCCCCCTGGCTAGACCCCCCCTACCAAAGGGGCTCAATTGACGGGACCCCGAAAATCCTACCAAGACTGACCCCCGGGCCTCGGAGTTGACCCAGACCCCAAAATCGGCAAAAAATGAAAATGGGATTTGGTGCCAGAGTTCAGAATAATTGATGGTAATATTAATAATAATATTAATAAATGGTCCTGTTAATTGAGCCCTTTTCCCGGACCCCCCTCCCAGTTTTGGGGGTCTCTATTGGCCCCCCCCCCAAAGGTTGAAAGCCCTGCTGCCCATGTGTGTGTTCATGGGGGCAACCATCGTGGGGTACGGGGATCACTGAATATCCTGAGGGATGTGGCTGCCTTCCTGCGAGCAGGAGCCGGCAGTGGCCAGGTATTTCGGGGAAATGGGACCCCCACACCCCCTACCCCCGCCCGGACCCCAACCTTCTGGGTCTTGGGTTTGCTTTGCCGAGGGACTGGACACGGAGCTGTTGGACGGGTACTTGTTGCACGTCAGGATGTCACATGGGAGGCCGGGTTTTCGTTTGCGCGTGGTGGGGGGGGTCGATAGAGCCCCCTTGCGAGACCCCCCCCCACCCCCTCCAAAAAGGGCTCAATGGACAGGACCCCCAAAATCCTACCGAGACTGACCCCCGGGCCTCAGAGGTCACAATTTTGGTGAAAAAAAATTGACCAATTTCAATGCTCCAAAGAAGTTTCGGAGTTCATAATAACTGATTAATGGTGCCTGTCAATTGAGCCCTTTTCCTGACCCCCCCCCCCGGTTTTGGGGGGCTCTATTGACCCCCCGCCCCCCCCCCGCAAGTGAAAACCCGACATGCCCATTGCAGCCCCTGTTTCTCGGATTCAGTGCTGAGCTCAGCGGTCAGCGCTACGGACAAAGGAGGGGTGTCTCACGCGGCTGACGCCGGGACATAGCCCGGGGGGTCTACTCAGCCCCGCACACAACTCGGGCCGCCGCACATCTGGGGCCCCTCCGCAGGGGTGGGCGGGGTTTCAACTTCTGGGGGGGGGGGGGGTCGATACAGCCCCCCGGCTAGACAACAGCCCCTCCCCCCCCTGAAAAGGGCTCAATTGATGCCCCCCCCCCCCCAAAATCCTACCAAGACTGACCCCCGGGCCCCGGAGGTGACCTGCATCCAAAATTCGGCAAAAAATGAAAATGAAAATTTTGAAATCGGCGCGTCGAGGGGGTTCAGAAAAGTCATCATTTGCCATGGATTTGATGAAAAACAGTTGACCATTTTCGATGCTGAAAAACCTTTTCGGCGCCTTTGGCGCCACAGTTCATAATAACTGATTAATGGTCCTGTCAATTGAGCCCTTTTTCTGAACCCCCCCCAGTTTTTTCGGGCGGGGCTCTACCCCCCCCCCCCCCGCCGTTTGAAAACCCGACCTCCCCGGCCGGACACGCACGGACCTGCAGCTCCGGCCAGTCCACCGGGATCGTGTGGTAGTGCAGGAAGACGGCAAACTCCTGCGCCGTGACGTAGCCCTTGCGGTCGGTGTCCATCGTCAGGAAGGCCTCGTTGAGGGTGGGCCAGTGCTGTGGAGCGAAGGGGGGCACGAGGCGCGGCGCTGCACCGGCGGTGTGCGGAGGGGCATGCGGATGGCGGGCCACGGCTTAGCGGTGGGGGGGGGGGGATGGGGGGAGGGGGATGGGCAGCCTGGGCTCCTCCGCCCGACCACCGACATCAGAAAATATTTTGGTGGGAAACGAAATGTATCAAAGGGGCCCAAAATTGGAGGTCAATGAGAAATACAAAAAAAATTTGGCCTCTGACCCCCCCCCCCCGCGCTGTGGGATACCCCCCCTGTTCAGCATGCCCTCCACTGGTCCCCTTGTTCAATGCCAATGCCAATGCCATAGGCGTCTCGTCTGTGAGGGTGAGCGTGCCCCGAGGCGGGGCCCCTCCATTCGCCCATGGACACCCAAATTGGAGGGGGTCACCCCAATATGGGCAGCAGAAGACAATCCCGGGATGTCTGCCTCCAAACATGCCTAACATCACAACATCGAATGCTGAATGCTGACCCGCCCGCTGCAGGACACCAGGTCGCAGGGCACAGGCCGGACGCAACACAAGTCAGCGCACAAAGCTCTGCAGTGACAGTGCCATCGGCGCCTTTCGCTGCGGCAGAAGAAGTCCCCTGGAGAGACCGTTGTGCAGGGCTCATTCCCCGGACACCAAAGACTAAACACTGCAGTACGTCCGACACATCAGATAAGACTCTCCCCCCGCGCGGAAACGACACCACAAGGAACACGGCCGCAGCGGCCGACAGAACGCAGCGAGCCAACGCAACATGCGAAGGAAAGAACAGGTGACTGTCCAGGGCCCCGTAAAGAAACAGCCACCCGGCGGAATGGTGTAGGTCACAGTTGCCACTGCGCCGTGGCCCGGCGGATGTGCCCTCCCGCCGCCTTCCGTGCGCCCTGAGTAGCCCCACACGCCCGTGGGGCACGCAACCGTCGCTTGCTCACGGCGGTTGAGCGGCCACAGCACGTCGCCGGCCCCGACATCGAGCCTCCCCCCCCCCGCCCCCCGGTGGGGAGCGGGGGGGTCCACAAGGAATAGCTCTGCTGTTCTCGGCGCTAGGGTGTCCCTGGGGACCCCGCAGGTTGGAGGAGGCTGGAGGGGACAGAGAGGGGTCCGCTGGTGGTTGGTGATCGCCCATCCGAGTATCATCCGCGCCATCCGGAATGGGCGCAGAGTGGGCACACGGTGGTGAGTGCATCGCCCCCCCCCCCCGACTCAAACCGGACGCGGTGAATGCATGGTGAGTGCATACCGGGGGGTGGGGGGGTATTCCGTTCGGGGGGAAATGTGAATCTACAAATTCTGGCGCGACAAAATCTGTGGCACTTCTGAAAAATGAGCGAACAAATTATGTACGGTTCCCAATAATTGCTCATGAGAAACAGTGGGCGCTGGCTGTTATTACCTGCACAAATCCTTAAAAACACCGAACAAATTGCATGCAAAGTTTTCGTACAGAATTTGACTTGCTATTGAAGTTCTAGCTTTGCATAACCCCCCCCCCCCCTGTAGTGGGAGCTAGTGGGAGCATGGTGAGCGCATGGTGAGTGCATGGTGAGTGCATGGTGAGTACATCAAGGATGCATGGCGGGTGCTTAGTGGGTGCTTTGTGCATGGGGGCATAGAGGCCAACCATGCGCCCAAGCCCGCATTGCGACCGGTTTCCACCCTGTGCGGCCACGGCAGGGCTCACATGCACTCGCCATGCACCCGCCCTACTCCGCTGAGCCATACCGGGGGCAAGAAGCACGTGGATTCGGGCTACATACCCCATGCCATATCAAGGCCACACACCTCCCAAAAGGTATGGGCTGTGGCTACAGATCTCCTCAAGTTTCAGGGACACACACACCCCAAAAGGGTTCCGTCCGCTACCTTCCCTCCCTCCCACATCACCTTGCCCATCTCCTCGCAGACCCTCTTCTCTGCCGCCCCACCTCCCCCCTTTTTTCTTTGCCTGTGCACCCATTTAAACAACTTGCCTGCTGCATTCTGCATCAATGACAGGCTGTGCACCACCTGTCCACCGGCATCTTCTGCCTGTCACAGACCTCAGCTCCCTGAACATGCATACCCTTCCTGCACTGTGGCTCCATATCCTCTGCCGTACAAAACGATCGTGATCAGGGTTTTGGTTTGTTGGCACATTGAGCCCAATCCCCCCCCCAAAAAAAAACTTGACCCTGTGGCTTCCACTCATGTGCCCAGCAAACCTGCCCACCCACAGGCCACCGCCCCCCCCCCCCCCACATCTCAAGCAAAGGTCTGCCCTTTTGGCCACCAGCTAATTCCGATTGCCCTCCCGAAAAATTTCGTGCCAAGCCTCAAAAATGGGTGTAAAAGTTACATCAAGATTTTTCGGGCAGAATTTGTTCAACATAAGTTTTACCCTACGGACCCCCCCCCCCCTCCGGTATGGCCACTATTGGACACACTCCCATACCACCCGCACTGCGCGCCCCCGACGTGTTTGTGCGCCCCCGGGGGGAGGGGCAGGTCACGGTCAGGGGGCGTCCTGCGCCCTGACAGGCAAGGGTCAGGGTGAGGCTGCATGCACTTGCACCTCCATGATCTTCTGCTTGATGCACTGCAGCAGCTCCTGCGTCACCACGTTGCCCTGAGACAATGGGACCAGCGGTCAGCCTTCAGTTCCCCCCTCTTCAATTCATCGGCGTGGCGGGGGGGGGGGAGGAGGAGCCATGGGTCTCGCACCCGAACGGGCCTGAGGCGCAGGCCATAGACCTGGCCCCCAGCCACTCCTCTCCTCCAACGAGTTTGCTCCGGGTTCAGGGTAACCCCCCCCCCCCCATTAACGCCGAAGAAACTCTGGGCTATGTCACGTGTGCACTGGCGGCAAACAGCACAAAGAACAGAAAGAAAATGGGCTCGTCAGTGGCCTATAAGACCATAGGTATCTTTCGGTCACAGAAGATGGGACCCGAAGATGCCTGTGGGTGGGCTACAGATCGATGCAAAGCAGTGGATGTGCAGCGGTACGCCAACGGCCGACGCTAAGCTTTACTCACCGGACCTGTAAATTCGACCTAACTTCTGAGTTTGTAAGATAGGAAACAGACCTGGCCCCCAGCCACTCCTCTCCTCCAACGAGTTTGCTCCGGGTTCAGGGTAACCCTCCCCCCCTATTAACGCCGAAGGAACTCTGGGCTATGTCACGTGTGCACTGGCGGCAAACAGCACAAAGAACAGATAGAAAATGGGCTCGTCAGTGGCCTATAAGACCATAGGTATCTTTCGGTCACAGAAGATGGGACCCGAAGATGCCTGTGGGTGGGCCACAGATCGATGCAAAGCAGTGGATGTGCAGCGGTACGTTAACGGCCGACGCTAAGCTTTACCCACCGGACCTGCAAATTCGACCTAACTTCTGAGTTTGTAAGATAGGAAAGGGAGATGGGCCCTCCCCCCGGGGGCATAACCCCCCCCCCCCCCACAAACCCCCCCTCCAGGGCCCCAGAAATTCCAGATCAACGCCCCCTGTGCCTCAGAACGGAACACACAGAACAGGCACCGCGGCTGCTTGAGATTTGACAACCCACTGACACGCAGTCATCTGGAAGGCACCTCCCTGGGGAAGAGGAGGAGCCGGAGCTGGAGCTGGCAGCAGGTCTGGGCTCCCGCTTCTGTCCTCAACAGCCCAAAGAGCATCTGACCACACCATCTGCCCGTAATGACCCCCCGGGTCAACACCCCCCCCCCCCTGTCGGGCGGATGCCTTGCACATGCAGAGGGTGATGACAGGGCGGATGCCTTGCACATGCAGAGGGCAATGACAGGGCGGTCCTCATGGGATTCCTCAGGATGGGGGCGGTAGGGGTACGGGTATGTATTCGACTGTCCCTCACTGTCAGTGTGGTGTCTGTCTCTGTGCTTGTGCTGTGCCTGATCTAGGTGCGAAACTCAATGATCTTGTGGCTGGTCTGGTTCTTCCTGGCTTCCCTGGTCCGTGCTCCGTCCTCCCTTTGTGTCTTCTCTGTTGTGGGTCCGTGTGGTGGTGTTAGTGGCTGAGGCATCACTGAAGCCGTCACTCGTGTGTTGTGTTTTGTTGCTCCTCTCAGTCCCTCCTTGGTCTGCTCTGGTTGTTCACTCATTTGTGGTCTGTGGTCTCTGGTCACTGGTCGCTACACTCTCGGCTCACTCACTCTCACCCTTGTCACACTGCCCCTTACTGTGACTTGACATCTTAGTGGCGCCTGGTTCAGACGCCTGGTTCCCCACAACACTAGGCTCTCCTAAAGGGAAATGTACACATGTGAGCGGTCACCGGTGGTGGCAGGCCTTTAGAGACGGGAAAAACAGAGCTTGCCCAACACACGGTAGAAGAAACTGAAAAGACCCGTGCGGAAACTGGACTTGCATGACCGACACACAGTAAGGAAAGATTGTGCGGGACTGACCAACTGAGGTTTAAACTCTGGCACCTGAGATACTCTGTTTGGACACAACTCTGACACTGTAACTGAAGTTCTGAACACCCACTGGAAAACTGATGGAATGACTACTGCAATTCTGGACCAACTGACTGGGTAAACCTATCAACCTTTGCTAACCTTCAACACATTGGACTTTCTGACTTACTAACTGACTTGTGGCGAAAAACTGTTTGACTGCAGGTGTGACTTGTGGCAATTAAGCTCCGTCTGCCTGCTGTGGCTCGTGGTAGTGGCTCGTGGTATCTGATCTGGGTGTCGGTCTGACTGCTTCTGCTGGCTGTGTAATTTACATGCAGCGACTGGCTATGGCCGTTGGCACAAGCCATAAAACACACAACATATAACTGGCGAATCAGTTTCAGCCACTATGGGCACGTCGAAACTACTCAACTTGAACAAAACGTGCAAACAAATTGCAAACACCACGAACTGTCAACCTGTGTAAACTGTCATGAATCAACACACAGTAAACTTCAAAAATGAACCTTGACCTGAACCCACATGACTGTCTATAGCTGTGAATAGGTCAAAAGATTGTAACCATTGTAAAAAGGCCGCTCGCTGGCGTCGTCCTTGTTGTCGCTGTTGTCGCGTCGACTTGCGTCGAGTCGCGTTCAACCCAGAAGCTTTCAACGCGTCGCCGTCGCCTTTGTTGGCGTTGCCGTCGCCCTTGTTGGCGTTGCCGTAGCCCTTGTTGGCGTTGGTCGCTCTCCTTGGCGTTGTCGTCGCCCGTGTTGGCGTCGTCGCCGTTCATCAGTGTCCGCTCAAGATTTGATGTGAAACACTGATACGGATCACTAAAATTTGTTGCTGGCGCCGTACTGGCACCTCAGTTTGACCTCTCAACTTTCTTCAAGACTGGGACAATAGGAGAAAGACCTTCATCAATGTCATAGTTGGCGAAGGACAGGAAGGGTTGCAAACTCCACTGGAATGTTTGAGGACTGATCGGCAAAGTCAAAACTCCAGAACTCCGAACTCAATAGCAAACAAGCACGGCACGGACATGGCAAAGAACTCGAATACCCAGTTGTTGAGAGGTCCGTGTATCCCAGAGTCCAGAACTCCAAAGGGGCAAGAAAGCCCTTGTGGCAGGAGCCCTTGGCAAGAGCCAATTCAGGCTCGTATCATACCCTAATAGAATAATAGACATAAAGTACATTGCAGAGCTCTAATCAAGTATACATAAATCACACAACAGAACAACGAAAGTCGCAAAATTTCTGGTCTATCTGATCTCCTCCTTTGTGTGCATGCGCTGTGCGCTTCGCCTGTGTGCTCGCTCTGGCTTTCCTCGCTCGCTCTCTCACTCACTCGGCCTCACACTACGTCTCGCCCATCGTTCACTCACTCGCTCGCTCCCTCCGACCCTCGCTCACTGGTTCCCTTACACCGGGTCCACACACGCCAAACAACGCAGCGCACGCAGCCCAAGACCAAAGCCGGAGAGACCCACCAGGGACAACCCCATCGTGGGGCCCGAACGGGTAGGACGCGGAGCACGCCCAGCGCCCTTGCCTCGGCAGGGGCCAGCAGCAGGCACATGAGCCCGGTTCTCGGCCGGCCTCCACGTGCCCCGCGCAGCCACCCAGTAAAGCCGGGGGCGACAGCCCCCAGGGTGGGGGAAGGCACCACGGCGACGGGAAAGCCGACCGGAGCACCGAGAGCGACCGGACCGGACGAGGAGCGGCGCACCAACGCGGGGCCACGAGGCACGCCAGAGAGGCACGCCGCCGGGCACAACCACGGCACGAGGACAGGTGCCAAGCCACAACGGCCACCAGGTGCCGCGAACCCGGGAAGCGCGCACAACATACGACGAACCGCGGCACGGGACAAGGTGCCAAGGACAGCGGAGCGGGGGGGAGCGGGGGAGGAGCAACAACGAAGGGCGCGCGAAAAAAAAAAAGACCAAAGCTCCACTCACGCAAACGCCAGTCAAGACAGCAAAGGGAGTAAGAAACATGACGCCCCGGATTGGAGCATCCGGGGCGGAGTGGAGCTCGGCCCGAGCCCCTGGACTGGATCGTCCGGGGGTGAACCCGGAGCCACGGACTGGAGCGTCCGAGGCAACGGAGAGAATACGACAAAAAGACGCCCTGGAATGGAGCATCCGGGGCGGAGTGTAGCACGGCCCAAGCCCCCGGACTGGATCGTCGGGGGGAGAAGCCGGTGCCACGGACTGGAGCATCCGAGGCAACGGAGAGAATACGATAAAACGACGCCCCAAAATGGAGCAACCGGGGCCAAAAAGAGACGGCACAAGCCCCCGGACTGGATCGTCCGGGAGTGAACCAGGTGCCACCGACTGGAGCATCCGAGGCAACGGAGAGAAAAGGAAAAAATGACGCCCCGGAATGGAGCAGCCGGGGCGGAAGAAGCACGGCACTAGCCCCCGGACTGGATCGTCCGGGGGTGAACCAGGTGCCACGGACTGGAGCATCCGAGGCAACGGAGAGAATACGATAAAAAGACGGCCCGGATTGGAGCAACCGGGGCGGAATGAAGCATGGCACTAGCCCCCGGACTGGATCGTGTGGAAGTGAACCCGATGCCACGGACTGGAGCGTCCGAGGCAACGGAGAGGATACGACAAAAAGACGCCCCGGATTGGAGCATCCGGGGCGGAGTGGAGCACGGCCCAAGCCCCCGGACTGGATCGTCCGGGGGTGAACCTGGTGCCACGGACTGGAGCATCCGAGGCAACGGGCAGAATACGATACAAAGACGCCCCGGATTGGAGCAACCGGGGCGGAATGAAGCACGGCACTAGCCCCCGGACTGGATCGTCAGGAGGTGAACCCGGTGCCACGGACTGGAGCGTCCGAGGCAACGGAGAGAATACAACATAAAGACGCCCCGGATTGAAGCATCCGGGGCGGACAGGAGCACGGCCCAAGCCCCCGGACCGGATCGTCCGGGGGTGAACCCGGCACAACGGACAGGAGCATCCAAGGCAACGGAGAGAATACGTTAAAAAGACGCCCCGGAATGGAGCAACCGGGGCGGAATGAAGCACGGCACTAGCCCCCGCACTGGATCATCCGGGGGTGAACCAGGTGCCACGGACTGGAGCATCCGAGGCAACGGAGAGAATACGATAAAAAGACGCCCCGGATTGGAGCAACCGGGGCGGAAAGAAGCACGGCACTAGCCCCCGGACTGGATCATCCGGGGGTGAACCCGGTGCCACGGACTGGAGCGTCCGAGGCAACGGAGAGAATACGACAAAAAGACGCCCCGGATTGGAGCATCCGGGGCAGAGTGGAGCACGGCCCAAGCCCCCGGACTGGATCGTCCGGGGGAGAACCCGGTGCAACGGACTGGAGCATCCGAGGCAACGGAGAGAATACGATAAAATGACGCCCCGGATTGGAGCAACCAGGGCGGAATGAAGCACGGCACTAGCCCCCGGACTGGATCGTCCGGGGCTGAACCCGGTGCCACGGACTGGAGGGTCCGAGGCAAAGGAGAGAATACCACAAAAAGACGCTCCGATATGGAGCAACCGGGGCGGAATGAAGCACGGCACTAGCCCCCGGACTCGATCGTCCCGGGGTGAACCAGGTGCCACGGACTGGAGCATCCGAGGCAACGGAGAGAATACGATAAAAAGACGCCCCAGATTGGAGCAGCCGGGGCGGAAAGAAGCACGGCACTAGCCCCCGGACTGGATCTTCCGGGGGTGAACCCGGTGCCACGGACTGGAGCGTCCGAGGCAATGGAGAGAATACGACAAAAAGACGCCCCGGATTGGGGCATCCGGGGCGGAATGAAGCACGGCACTAGCCCCCGGACTGGATCGTCCGGGGGTGAACCCGGTGCCACGGACTGGAGCGTCCGAGGCAAAGGAGAGAATACGACAAAAAGACGCCCCGGATTGGAGCATCCGGGGCGGAGTGGAGCACGGCCCAAGCCCCCGGACTTGATCGTCCGGGGGAGAACCCGGTGCCAGGGACTGGAGCGTCGGAGGCAACGGAGAGAAAACGACAAAAAGACGCCCCGGATTGGAGCATCTGGGGGGGAGTGGAGCACGCCCCAACCTGTGTGCTATGGGAGGCAGCAGGGGAGTGAGGGGCGGGGGCGGGAGGGGAGCGACCCGTGCTAGGCGCACAAAACGGTGCCCGGATGGATGAGGATCCAGTGGGCCCGCGCCACAGGGTTGCCGGCGGCCCGGTGGGGTATAAACACGGGATGAGGGATGGGATGGGGCCGCACAACAACCCAGGGGATTAGACCGGGGCCGCGGCACAGGGGAAAAGGGCGGGAAGGGTGCGACCTGTGCTAGGTGCACGAAATGGTCCCCGGATGGATGAGGATCCAGTGGGCCCGCACCACAGGGTTGCTGGCGACCCGGTGGGGTATAAACACGGGATGATGGGACAAGGGGGCGGGGCGGGGAAGGGCGTGTGGCTAGGGCCGCACAACGGCCCGACAGGGTAGGGAGTCCAAGGGACGCTGGGAACAGGCCGGTGCCGGGATGAGGCAAAGGGGAATGGGACATGGGATGGGCAGGGAGACCGAAAGCGCCAAGCAACAGCCCCTTCGGATTGGGAAACCAGTCGCCATGGAGTGGTGAACCATGGGCCAACCATGGGGAACCTGACCACGGGAAGTCGGGAAAATGCCCTGAACTCCGGGACGGCCGTGAGGTGTCCGCAGGGGTGAGGGTTGACATTGAGATCCCTGGGTCAATGGCCTGAGTACAGGTAAGTTCACGCGTGAGCGGGACCAAGGGGAGCGTGGAAAGGGTTGCCCCCTGGCCTCCCGCCGTGGATGGACGACACCCAAGTGCATCCGGGAGCCGAGTGGGTACTCCAACCCGTGAGGGATGGGGAGTGGCGGAATCTGGTTGACAGAGAGAAATGCCCCGCTGTCGGCGAGGGCTATCCACAGGAAACCCGCCTGCAGGCGCCCAAAAGGCTGTGGTAGGGGGGGAAGGCCGGGGGATCCTTCAAAGGGTAACCGGAAGGAGCTGAAACCGTGAGGGCAGCGACTGAAGGGAGCCTAACGCCGGTCATGCCCCAAGGGAACCTGGTTGAAGTTCTCGGCCGTGAGGTGAGACAGGAGTCGCCAGGGGAACTGATGGTGGAGAGCTCTCCTTCCCGCCAGAGGCGGCCACCATGTAAAACAAACAAGGAGATGTCAGATGAGGCTGCGGACGCGGCCGCCCTTACTTACTTACTTACTTGGATGACCTGCACGGAGGGTTTTGGTGTGGTGTCCTCGTTCAGTGGAACTTCCACGAGTTGCCCATGTCTCTGAACCAGTAAATGGTGGGGTGCTTGCAGGGAGAGGTACTTGATGTGCGGGTTGGCTCCAAAGAAGTCGTTTCCCAGGATCACGTCAAACGCGTCGGTGTCGAAGGTGGCGAACGAGAAAGGGATGTCCTCTTCTTCCACGTGAACAACTCCTTCTGTCTCCCCACTTGTCAGCTTTACAGCTCCGTTGCCAACCTTGACTCCGAAAATTTCACCCATTTGCGTCTGGCTCCAAAGAAGTCGTTTCCCAGGATCACGTCAAACGCGTCGGTGTCGAAGGTGGCAAACGAGAAAGGGATGTCCTCTTCTTCCACGTGAACAACTCCTTCTGTCTCCCCACTTGTCAGCTTTACAGCTCCGTTGCCAACCTTGACTCCGAAAATTTCACCCATTTGCGTCTGGGCTTGCTCCACCAGTCTCTCCGCCACTAAGCTGTTACTGGCGCCCGTGTCGAGTAACCCATGATACTTTTGTTCCCGCATTGAGACCAGGCACGCGTAGAGCCTCTTTCCCGAGGTCCCACCCCTCTACTTCTGTGCGGCCTGAAGGGTCTTGAGTGGAATCCCGGGCTTCTCGCATTGCTTGAGAAGGTACTTCTCCATGGCCAACAGCTTCCTCTTCTTTTTGTTGCTTCTTTCCTCTTCAGGTGCTGCCACAGGAGCGAGATTCGGTGCTGGCTTCGGTGAAGGTGCAGGCTTCGGCGCAGGCTTCGGAAATGGCTGCCCGGCCGGCTTGGGGTTAACAGGTTGACCTTGCTGTGGTGCTTGCTGTTGTGCATTCCAGTCTTCTTGTTGTTTCCTGTCATCCTTTTGCTTCTTCCAACAGTTCGACGCTGCGTGGTTCCTTTTTCCATAGTATTCGCAGTAGATGGTAACTTTGAAAGCAGGTGGAGGATGTTCTTGTGTCCATTGCCATCCTCTTCCACCTTTGCCTTTGCCATCGCCTCGCCCTCGACCTTTTCCTTTTCCTTTGCCACCGCCTTTGCCTTCTCTTTTGCCTTCGGCAGTAAACAGTTCGGCCTCAGCGTTGTACTGCGCGTAGTTGAGGTGCGCGTGGCGGTCAGCGGCTTGATCAGACTCTCGCTCCATAGACAGGGCTTTAAGCAGTCGTGGTAGATCGGAGTAGCTGTGGGTAAGGGCCTTGCGCGCTGGCGTGTCTTTGCACTCTGACCATGTTTTCACTGGGATCTTGCTGCGCAACAGAATCAGTTTGTCGTACTCAGAGTAACCACACGTAAGCCTTGCAACCAGCTTTCTGACTCTTGCCTCCATCTGATTGATCTCGTCCAGCTTGGGTAACTCCTGAAACTTGAAGAGATCTAAGAGTTGTTGGCGAATATGCATATTAGTCTCGAACACAGGGAAGGTCTCGTCAATCTTAGAAAGAAACTCCACGAAGGTGTTAGGTTCGGACAACAGGTCTTCTAGGAGTTCGCGCAACCAGTCTGTTTTGCACCCAGTCACCATGAGGTCGGCTTTGATCATGTCTGACGCTTTGGTTTGACCTGTGAGTCTCAGAAAGCGCGCGAAGTCCTTTGCCCAGAAGACAATGTTCCTTCCAGTGAACACAGGCAGTGGTGTTTCGATCTCCACTGTGGCGACACTCTTCCTTTCTCTCCTTCGCTCTGCTTCTTCTTCAGAGTCTTCAGTTTCGAGCTCCGTTGGCACCACCAAGCACGCAAGAATTCGAAGGCCATGTAGGTGTGCTTCGTGTAGCGTCTTGATTGGTACTGACTTCTTGAACAGGGGCGTTGCCTTGCCATGGGTTTGTCGTGGAACAAGGGGCGCGCGCTTGTCACCTAGGTACGACAGGCCTATGATGGTGGTGTCCAGTTCTGTCAACTTGCTGCCTTCCTTCATCTGATTCAGTTCCAGTGTCAGTGTTTCCATCTTGTGTAAGAGGTCGCGTAGCGTAGGGTCTTGCTCTTTCCCAGTAGCGCGAGGTGGTAGTTCGTACTCATGTATATTGTGCAACTCGTCGCTCTCTTTCTTGTCGTCGCGCGCCAACAGGTCCCTCAACACCTTGTCTTTGCCCATCATTTTCAGGTGTTCTGCAAGATCTTCTAACCGTTCGAACTCCGCATCAACTTCACGTGTTTGTCCGCTTGCGCGCGAAGGACCAGCCTCGCATGTGCGTGTGGTCCACTCTTCGTTCGCATAACCAGTCTCTGGCACCTGCATTGCTTCACGAATGGGTCTTCCTTCGCGCGCAGGATCAGCCTCGAAGAGTATCCTGGTTTCGCGCGCAGGCCTTGTCTCGCGCGCAGGACCTGCTTGGGGCGCGAGCCTTACCCTCTCTCCATGCGCGTGAGTGCCTTCGTACGCGCACCCAGAAGATTGCGAGGGAGTTGGTACAGGCTTTGCTTCTGTTAGAGTGTTAGCGCCGTGCGATGTTGACTTCTCTGACTCTCTTAATCTTGACTTCTCTGACTCACTTAACCTTGCATTCCTTGCCTTCAGTGCCCTGACTCTCTCTCGCTCGGCGCTCCCTTTTAACCTTATCCCTGAACGCACCTGTACCCTTCTGAGTGTCTTATCTTCTCGCCTTTTTGCCTTTGAACCTTTGGGTGGGGCCATGTCAAACAGCTGGGTTGTAGAACTAGAGGGTTAGCCTTGGGTTGATGAAATGTGATGATGATTGAGATGATTGAAATCTCAGATTTTTCAATTTTCAAAAATCCGCCAGGCAGGGTCCTGGAGTTGCTACAACTCCGGCCTCTGCTACCAGAAGGATTTCTGCCTTACACCCTAGCATAAAGCAAAAATTCAGGATCAAACTTGCTGATGAAAGTCCACCACTGATTGTAGGTCCATGGCATAAAAGGCTACACAAAGACCCAAAAATATGCACACGTCTTTAGAGCATAAAATGCATGAAAAAGATATGTTTTCTGCGGTTTCTGGGCCTTTTAGTATCACCACAGTTCAGTTCTGACCTTTATCCCTTGAACTGCCCACTCAGTAGGACTGGCCATCATGGAGCCATTCATGTGCCCCATCATGACCCATCATGTCATTTCTGCATCATGATCTGATTATGAACAATTAGACCTCTGTGAATCTGCCTGTCACCATCATCTTCAATCATTCTTCTGATTTACTGTTCATCTTCACTATTCATGCAGGACAATCTTGGATTGGCAGCATCATGCTGTACATTCTGGGATCTGGATCTGGATCTGGTTTAAAGTAGGAAATTCACTACCAGAGTTCAGCTTAATAACTGAATGCTCATATAAATAGGCATGTTCTCAAAAAGAAACAGCCTCAGTGGGTCCATCTAACTATGCATACGTCTTTAGAGGATGAAATACATGAAAAAGATATGTTTCTGTGTTTTCTGGGCCTTTTACTATCACCAAAGTTCACATCTGACCTTTATCCCTTGAACTGCCCACTCAGTAGGACTGGCCGTCATGGAGCCATTCATGTGTCCCATCATGACCCATCATGTCATTTCTGCATCATGATCTGATTATGAACAATTAGACCTCTGGAAATCTGCCTGTCACCATCATCTTCAATCATTCTTCTGATTCACTGGTCATCTTCACTCTTCATGCAGGACAATCTTGGATTAGCAGCATCATGCTGTACATTCTGGGATCTGGATCTGGATCTGGTTTAAAGTAGGAAATTCACTACCAGAGTTCAGCTTAATAACTGAATGCTCATATAAATAGGCATGTTCTCAAAAAGAAACAGCCTCAGTGGGTCCATCTAACTCCTCCCCTGCAGCGCTGCAAGTCCTTTGCGTGCGTCGCAAAAAAAATAACCCTTAGATGGGCTCAGGTAGGTAGGTAGGTATCTTCAGGAGCTCGGGATGCCTCCTTTGACGATGCAGGAAGAAGGTCTTACCAAGGGGACGTCCTGTCCCTCCCACTGCCCTATGTTAGGTGCCTCTTGAGCCGCTCCCGCATGTGCTTGGGAAGGCATTGTCGCGGCCACCCGGTCCATGTGTCCCAGGTGGGAGGGTGTCCCCACATGTGTCCATGCGTAGGGCCACATGCCCCCTCCTTTGGGCGGCAGCTCTTGGGGCTGCCCAGCCGTGTGTCCTTTGCGTGCGTCGCAAAAGGTATAACCCTTAGATGGGCTCACCAGATGCATGCGCAATATCCTTACACCCATTTCTTGCTTGTGGTCAGACCTTAGGTGCTCTGGAATAGCGCATGTGAGTTGCGCGTGTGGTTTGGGGTCGTGCTCAATCAGGCTGCTTGCGGGCGCCGTCCTTCATCGCCATGATCTGCTCGTTGCGTAGGCGTGGAGGCGTCTGACACATCCTTCAGCAGCTTTGCGTAGCGCGTACCTTGAATTCCACGCGTTGATCCCAATGTCCTTGTCGCTGTAGGCAGTCAGGTTGATCTTCTTGTACTCAGTCTGCAGGTAGCTGTAGTAGAGGTACTTGGTACTCATCCGTCTCTCCCTCGTGCTCCGTCACTCTCGTAGTAAAGGTACTGGTACGGGCAAGTTCCCGAGGTGGACCTTCGTTAGCATCGCACAGATTGTGTCGTGGTTTACGTGCTTGTTTAACAAAATCGCTGTCATCCTGCAGGCGTCCTTGGATCCACTTGGCAGGGTGTAGTCACCGCACTGCCGGGGTGGCCGTTGTACTGCTCAGGGAGGCCAGCGTGCGCGTGCTGATTTGCTCATTGGTGAGAAGGGAATGAAATGATTGATTCGCACAAGGTGAAAAAGATGTCACAAGGAGTAAAGGATGTCACTGTACACCATTCCTTTTTTGGCACTGAACGGGGCCTTTTGTGGCTGGCCAGGCCGGGGAGAAAGGCTCTTGCGCGCCAAGCTTTTTCAGGGAGGGGCGGGAGCCCGAAACCAAGTTCAATCGCGGGCTGAGTACCGCTGCACGTTGCTGTCCTCCTCTGCCTTATCTCAATGAGACCTGGCAGCCCCGTTATAGGCAACCGCAGAGCCGGGATCTCTGCCTGATTCCCGAAGGCTGTACGGTTGCGGTTTGGGGGTTAGAGCATGACGGCTTGAGCACGGGGGGGGCTCGGGGGAGGGATTCATTTGCAGAAGTGACTGGTGAGTGCCAGTGTGGTAGTAGTGATCGATTGCGCTGTGTTAGGGTTGTTGAGCGCTGGCGTGAGAGAAACGTGTAAGTGTGGCTTTTTCAAAGATCATGACACGTTGGACGAAGATGAGGACGATTGTGAGTTTGTCCTCGCAGGGGAGGGGGGGGATGGTGCGAAGTACCTTGTTATGCGGGGAGAAGGGGCAGAAACAGGAGCGGAGGCGGCGAGGGGGGGTGCTGGTCGAGGGGGGGGGGGAGGTTGAACATGTCCCGGATTCTGAGCGGCCGTTTCGGGGGCGGGGGCTCTGGCTGAGGTTGGCTTGCGGTATTGAAGCAATATGGGGTGCCTCACCCATACCCGCTGCCCAGCCTGTGGCGCTCTTGGCATCAGGAATTTTCCTGGGCTGATTCCCAGCCTTATGGCATCCCGATTTCTGTGGAATTTCTGCAAAATATCCCAGAAATCGTCATTTTTCGTCATTTTTGGGCTGGCGACGACCTTCGTCGCCTGCGCGACGCAGCCCCAGATCGAAGTTTTATTTCTCGATTTCTGAAGATTTTCATCAATTTTATTATTGATTTATCGTTTTTAGAAATGTAGGAATATAACGTGACTTTTTTCGCGGCGTTCCGCGAAGGTCAATTTTTGCGAAATCAGTCACGTTGACGATTTTTTTAAAAAATCCTGAGGCGATCCCAGGAATCAGCCAGGCGCCCATGGTGTGGCCCAACAGTGGCCCTCTTCATATATAATTTGAATTGGGACAGAAACGCGTCGTGTCGGCTACGCGACGCGTTGGGGGGAGACACGCGAAATGAGTGTTTTTGGCTCACAAATCAATATATTTCACTGTTTTTCTCCCAAAAACCACTGTTTGGCCCAGTTTGGGCAGGATCTCAGTGGAGATCCTGATGGCAACGACGCGTAGCTGTCAGTTTTTCTGATGGCGGCGACGCCGCCGCCAATATTTCGTCCACTTTTCTAAGCTATTTTATAGTATAGAAGTGTTACATATACATGTTACTTGTCTACTTGTTTATATTGTCTACATATACCTTCATCTCTTGCCTAGGACGCCAGATTGTGTCATGGCCGAGGCAAGGATCACAGAATTCTTTGGAGAAACCCAGACTGATGGAAGATCAGTAAGAATTTCAAGAGGAAGTCTTGGATTTCATGGGATTGGGGTCGTGCATGCCAAGGGAAGGTTGGAGGTTGCCCTCCCCCCAACCCCTTCAAAAGAATCCTGCTGACGCCAAGGCCACCAAGGCGGTGTGACGGCCTGCGGACGGCGACGACGCCCAGACTGCAGGAGAATTGTCGACGACGTCGACATCTGCAGGAGCTAAGGTCCAGGGCATCAACATGATGAAGGAGGAACTCCTTGACTCCTATGATGGGTAGAAGAGCCTATGGAGCCCCCAAGTCTATCCCTCCTCTAGGCGACGACCACAGCGACGACGACGCCATCTGCGAACGTTGCAGGCGCGTTAATTCGTCGCCTTGGGTTGGTTGGACGCAACCAACCCTAAACAGGTGCGGGGCGCCTTGGGTAGAAAATGACCCTAAATGCCCCAAATCAGGCAGGTTATGTCGTCGCCTTGGGTTGGGAATCAACCCTAAACAGGCACCAGTAATACAAAGATGTCCTTGATTTATGCCCTAGATATTTTGATGAAATCCTGCAGGTTTTGTAGTGGAAAACCCAAACCAAAGCAGCAAGTAGAGCAAGAACAGGATGTGGATCGAATCAATGGTTGGTTTTGGAATCCAGTGTAACACAGAAGGGCTGCAGATAGACAAAGCAGGTTTATACACAAAGATTCAATCACAAATGGATAATACAAAAGATTTTATATGAAAATTTGTCTGACTCTTGCCTCAGAGATAGCATTAGGCACTTCATGTGCACTCTTTTGGGTGAAATGGTGCTGGTTAGGAATGTGGGGCATAGATGTCAGGACCACACAGAAAATGACTTGGCCAAGCAACTGAATTCAGAAACAGTTACAAAGTAGGACCACAATAAGAGGTAGAAACAATTGAGTATAGGGGTCTTGGGGTGGGAGACCACTAGGCTTAACCTCCAAGGCCTAAAGCATGAAATGCCTATTTTATTTCGGTATATCCTCCATGAAGGAAGGTACCTCCGCTCAGTTGAGTGGTAGGGGTGAACTTCATGGCAGGCTACGGTCACGACCCTAGTTACTTTGAGAAAGTGTACTTCAGGCAACAAAAGAGAGATAAAAACACTTAAGTTTGTCTTGGCATCAACAAAAGGGTTTTGAAGGGGGGCTTGGCCTGGATCAAGCCCTCCAAGAAAGACATGGCAGTGACTTTTTCTTACTCCCCGCTGGAGTAGTAGTTAGCTAAGCTAGTAGGACCAAGGAAAAATGCTCAAATATTCCCAAAATGACCTCAGAAAATGCATTTAACTTACCAAAAACATCCTGATGACTTCATAGAAGCCTATCACACTGTAGGTACTGTTGAAAAACAGTGTAATGTACCGTGAATGATGTCCCTTTGATGGGGCATTCCTCAAAAGTCGCCGGCGTGCGACGAAAACTGTTGGAAAAAGTTTGGGGGTAGTGGGGTTTGAACCCAGGACTCCCTCCCTAGAGCACATATGCTTGCCCACTAGGGTACAGTCGAGCGCTCTAATGCGGACGGCTATTGCTGTATAAACAGCGTTTCAATAAACGTCCTGACCAAGGGCCAGGGCGGAGCAATACTCCCAATGGAGGACACAAACCTCCAGGAGCTGGAAAAAATGGATAATGTAACCGACAGGGAGTGATTCCTGCGGTTTAGCGGAAGGGGTTGCGATTTAGCAAGTGAAATTGTTAAAAATCGACGAAACCACGCGGGAAATCGTCATTTTTACACATAACTCAAAGTTGCAGACAAGCGCAAAGGAAGCGGACTCCAAGAAAAGGGTTGCGCAAGCGTAAACGGCTTTTGAAAAAGAAGGTATGAGCCGTAGTTTTTAAAGTTCTAAAGGAAATTTTTGCACAGTTGCATCAAAATTTTTATAAACGTCAGAGAAAAGTATTCAAATTCAACCCACACCACAGAGCAGGTCAACAACCCACCTCTCAGGTATGCCAGTGTCATCTCACATGCACGCATTGCGTTCGTGTTGGTTGTTTCGTCAAAACGTTAGGGTTGTCAACGCTGTGTTCGTTGGGGGGTCGGATGTTCCTCTCTCGCGCTTTGCACAGGTCAAAACAGGAATGAAAGGTATGCGATGCGAATGGAGCGCGCAGCGCGCACGTAGGGTTAGAATATGCGCTGTGCTTGCGATGCATGTGCCTAATCAAGGCATTCACACGCTGCGACGCTTTCCCTGTACCCCAATTCACCCTTGTTTTCTCTTCACAGGTAAGTAAAGAAAGTGTTTGTTCGTGTGTAGCCGTAGCGTTAAAGTAGGGTTGCTTAAAACGCTTAGGCTTGTTTTGTGTTCGTTTCACTTCGGCATTCACACGATGCTTGGTGAGTAAGGTAGGTTAGCCCAGGAGGAGCTCACCTCCTGGTTGAGTCAATGTGGAAACGGTTCTGCCTCCCTTCCCTGCGTGCACATGATGCATTAAAGGGTAGGCCACGCGAATTGCGCACGGTAAACCTTGTTTAGGTTACCCAGAGGCTCCTCGGTACGTTCTTTAAGAGAACCTGAGGAGTCTCTTAACGCTTGCTTGCTTGACAGGGGAGCTTATCCTTCAGCGTGTTTGCGAACAGTGTATTATAGGTCACACCGAGAGGCGTATAATACGTTGAGTGTGGCTTGGTTCCTCCGCCGCAAACACCCCTTCATTTGCCTCTGTTGTACAGGTGGGAGAGGTTCAGGGTGATTGGTGCACGCAGCAGCTGCCGTCGGCGGCTATCCATTTTTCTGTCCCAGCAAAACAGGGGCGCTGATCACAAATCAATTGACTGTGCCTCAGCCAGGAGTGGCGAGGGCAGTTCGACTTCAACGACATCTGCGCTGTGCACGCAACGAGAGCACCCCTTCCCTCCAAGCCCTAGCAGGGGAAACACGTTGTGGCGTCCCCTGTTAGGCCACAGTTGCTTAGCAGCGCTCTGTTCTCTTGTCTTCTTCACAGGAGGGTCATTACGGCCCGAGACGTCTTCGACAGCAGCACCTCGTAGTGTGTGTAGGGGTTAGGGTCAGCAGGCCTGGCAGGAGTTGAGTGCAAGTGATGAGTGCTCACCCTGCCTTCGAAGGCCGGTGCTGGCGTTAGTGAGTGTAGTGTAGTGGTGCCTCCTGTCCCGCGTGCTTTTCCTCGTGGGCAGGGGAGTGCGTTAGTTTTTTGCCTGTAGCAAAAATGGGCGTTTTGTATGCCCTTAGCACACTTGGCCACCCCTCCCCTCTAGTAGGTAGGGCTTTTGCCGTCTTCCCCCAAGGATAGGCGCCAGCACAGAAATTGGGCGCCATAGGAGTGGTAATAGTACCTGATTAGGACCTTCGGTCCGACGTCAGCGAAGCCCGGTCTCCGGGAGCCACGCTGGGGAGAGAAGTGAGACACACACAGACATACGTAGCACACATAGGGGTATGGTAAACCCTGTAAGGAAGGGTAGCACCCCATGGGTCTGGACCAGTCAGGGGTCCTAACTGTGGGCTCGCTTGTCCCCAAGGAGGGAAGACACACCTTGCCTCATAACACCTTGCTTGTCATTCCCCCCTGGTGTAGTAAGCCACCGTTCTTCGTTGGCTCCCCAAGGTCATTACATCAGGGCAGTTCCCATGCAACACATGGTCAACAAGGCATACACTCGCTGGGTGGCTGCAATCCTGATAAGCGGCCACCTGGCCCACGCTGAAAACCATAGGCATGGGTCTGCAGGGCACAGACAGGGTCAGTGCAGTGCTCAGTAAGCAGTAGTCTGTGAAAAAACCAATGGCCTTCGGCCAGGGAGTGGTTGTCACGGGGGGCTAACGGTCCTGTCCTCCGATGCAATGCGGGGCAACTGTGACAACTGCTCTTACACCCATACACAGGCACCTCTGCAGAAGAGTGCTCACTGCACCTGTCAGTAGACTGACACAGGGCAATTAGTTTCGCTTCTGACGCTGGGACATAGTCTCAGCACGGGTTGGGAGCTGCCCCTCGTTGTTCTCAACAAGGTAAGTGCGGCAGATGGGTTGATACTCCCATCTGGTTGTATGAAGGCTGACATAGGTTCCCAGGTCGCCTCAGACAACCCATAGCCATCCCACAAGGTTAGGAATTTCCAGCCCTGTTTATACTCGTGGCGAGCAATACCTGCAACCACGTAGTAACCATCGACTGCCATCTCATCGGCAGTCATCTCTTCCAGTTCGTCTGCCTCCTCTGGACTGGCAGCGTTCTCTAGGTCAATACGTTCAACCTCACTGTCGCTGAGGCGCCACTCATCCCAAGACAAGTCGTCAGGGGTGTGATAGTGCCTCAACTGCTTAGGTGCACACAGCAGTTCACCACCTAGACGTGGACTGCACCTGACATGGATCCTGGATCCATCTATCCTGATGATACGATAGGGTCCAAAGTAAGGGTCCTGTAGGCAGTTACGTGGCAAGGAGGGTAGGCGTGAATGGTGTACCAAAACAAGGTCACCAACCTTGAAGCTGGCAGGTCGCCGTAGGCGGTTCCGTCGGCTCTGTTCACGGTAGTACCAGCCTGGTTAGCCAGAGACTGCTTGTGTTCCAGCCAATCTCCCACAGGGCTGTTGAAGTCCTCAGGAAAGGGGCTTTTGAAGAACCAAGCAGGTCGTCCTCCATGGAACAGTTCGTGGGGGGTGAAACCCGTAGAAGAGCTCCGCTGTGATTCATGGTCAGCACTGCCCAGGGCACTAGGCGTACCCAGTCCTTGGTGCGCTCGTGTTTTATCAGGATTCTTAAGTTTTGCTCCACCACACGGTTCTGTGTCTCACAGAGAGGGTTAGACGTGTGGGTATAGGCCACACCTGTGGTTACCTCCACGTTGAGGGCATTTAGCACTCGTTTGTACCACCCAGTGTCACTGCGGATGCGTACATCCTCATCAGAGTGCACCTGCTTAGGTGCTCCATAGGGTTTTGAACCATTGTTCGACCAACATTTTCACAGTCTGCTCACCTGTGATTTTCTTATTGCAAGGGAACACACGGGTGAAGCGAGATAGACCACAGGTGACCACGAGGCAACTATCATAGCCGCCAAAGCGTGGTACGCCGTGGATGAAATCCACGTAGAGAAGAGAGTTAGCACAATAGGGTATGGGTAAGCTGGAAATCAGGCCCCTATCCCTACTGTCGCTCTGCTTGCTGGTATGACAGCCACAAGCATCCACAATGGTCTGCATACGCGACCTCAGTTCAGTCAGGGTTAGACCAGAGTAGAAACACTCACGGAAGAAGTCCACTGAGCGATTAGCGCCAGTGTGACCAGAACTGAGATGGGACCACTGTAGGCACCCATCCAGTCGTGCCTCAGGCACCACAATTCGGTCCTCGTAGAAGAGGTACTGATTGTTTTTATACCACTGGTGCCCGTCAATGACACGGGGTTCGAGACCAGTGCTAAGGGTTTGGAGAATTTCTTCCTACTCTGACTGATAGTCGGTTAGACTCCAGCCCTCCAGGATTCCAGCAGTGCGCATGGACAGGTCAAGCTGGACATCCATACGCTGGAAAGCCTCTCTGGCGAGCGCCTCAGAGCTCTCACCAATAAGCGCATCGAACTTGTTGCGCGATGTATAGTCAGACAGTTCATTCTTTATCCCGGGGATATGATGCACTGTTAGCCTGAACTGGCTCAGGTAAGTCCACCACCGTTTTAGCTTTGCTTTCTCTGGTGGTGGGCCCTTCTGAAAAGACTTCACAGGCTCCTGGTCACACAGCCAGACAATAGGGTTAGATCCCAGGAGTCGGGATTGTGACGATAGCACCAACATACCGGCCAGGAGTTCCTGGTCATAGGTGCTGTAATTGGAATGCGCTTGGTTCCATTTCCAATTCCAGTGTCCCAGTGGCACCAGTCGCCACTCACTGGTAGGATAGTCATGTTTCAACGAACCATCACGGTTCAGTCCAGTAGTACGATAAGGGCAGTGGGTTAGTTCAGCGGGGTTAAGCTCCTGCCATTGGTAGATCGTACCTCCCCCCCCTACATCACTGGCATCAGTGATCAGGACTATCTCGCCCTCAGGGCGGGGCACTCCCAGGCAGTTGGTGGAGGCAATCTTCTTCTTCAACTCCTGGAAACGCTCTTCCTCTCTGGAGGTCCACCTCCAGGGAGTAGTTTTCTTGATTAGGTCAGTGAGGGGTGCAGAGGAGTAAGTAAAATTGTGGATGTGACGCCGATAGAAATTACAGGCGCCCACAAAACTCCTCACATCGTGTAGGCCCTTCTTAGGGTCATCGCGAATCTGCATGTCCTGTAGGGGCTGCATTTTAGACGCGGCTGGTT
This sequence comes from Eutreptiella sp. 'Long Island Sound 2002', assembly GCA_964036045.1. NCBI lineage: Eukaryota > Euglenozoa > Euglenophyceae > Eutreptiales > Eutreptiaceae > Eutreptiella > Eutreptiella sp. 'Long Island Sound 2002'. The sequence continues at coordinate 46,738,228 of OZ038386.1, forward strand.
TCCACCAGCCATACCCCACGTCGAAACCCAAATACTCCATCTCCTCTTTCATAAACTCACATTTTTCGAGTTTGATTCGGAGATGGTTTTCTTGACAGACAATGAAAAATTCACGGAGAAGAAGGACGTGGTCCCTTTTGGTATCAGTACCCAAACTCACGTCGTCGATGTGAGCCTCCATTTCTGCACCCCGAGAAATCAACTCTTGTACTAGAGGCCTGCGCCTCAGTATGTACAAAAGTTTGTTCATAAGCTCCTTGAAGAGCGCTGGGGCATTAGCCACCCCGAAAGGCATAACCTTCCACTTGAAGACACGACCCTTAGGGGTTATAAAGGCCAACACCTCCTGAGCTGCGGCGGTTAGGTCCACCCGCCAGAAACCAGAGCGTTTGTCCATTTTGGTCTTATACCTGCATTTGGCAATACGCTCCAGGGTGTTTTCCATGTTAGGAATACTCCCTGAGTGGTTCTGGGTCTTCCTGTTGACCTCACCATAGTCTACAACCAGACGTAGGGCAGTCGACCCTGGTTTGGCAACAAGGAAACAGGGACTGCAGTGATGGGGATAGTCCCCGTGCTTATACTCTTCAACGAGGCCAGCATCAATGCATTCCTGGATCTGGCGCTCGATTTCTTCAACGTGTTCCTGTGGAGCGGGATAGGGACGACGTCTCACTCGCGTCTTTTCAAATTCTGGTTTCAGTTTCAGGTCCATCTGGACCAGTTTTTTACAAGAAAGGGGAGGCGGCAGGGCGCCGAAAACCTCCTCATAGGTTATCAGCAGTTTCTTCAGGCGGGGGTCAAGGTTAAGACTCTCGAGTTTCTGAAGGAAATCCTCCTCAGCATGGAGGTTGCTTTTTCCATGTTCTTTCTTTTTCTGCCGATCAGCAGTTTCGGCAGGCACAGAACCATCGTCCCACTCAGGGGGACATTGCTGCCCATAGTGCAGAGAATACACTAGAGGTATCTCAGGATGAGGCAGCGTATAGGACTCATCGTCCTCCTCAGACCAGATGGAGGATTTCCAGGTCTGTCTGAGGTGTTGCAGCCGCTCTTGGCGCTCAATACCTTCGGCCTTCAGGTACAACAGCCGCCAGAGTTCCCGCGTGTCATGCTCAGACAATGGCATGTTATTAGCAGCAGGCCGCGCCAGAGCATCAGCACTCCGGGCCACGGGTTCACCTGTGTGCATAGGCTGCATGTGTAGCACTGGCTTCCCAACAGGGGAAGCGGGTCCAGAGGTTGACTCTAGATCCACCTCCTCTAGCAACAGCTGGGCTAGGAAGGCACTATGTTTTGGGTCAACACAGCTGGGATCAACAGAAGGAATAGTGCTGGCGATCTCAGACAGTTGGTCGTCAGCATCCTCTTTTACAGCTGCAGGTTCCAGATAGTCATCGGGAGACTCACACCCTGTAAGTGTGTCTGATAGGTGCTCGGGAGATCCATTTTTGAGATCATAAAGGGTCAGACCACGATTTTCGGCCATGACCTCTTTCAGTAGCACCTGGTCTAGGTCACACAGGGGTACAGGATTGAGAGATCCATCGACGATGGACAGGAAACTGGCCCATTCAGGGGCCTGCATAGCTGTGTCTGAGTCCTCAGGCACATAGATGGGCCCGTCGGGGAGTTGCACTCTGCCCACGGTCATTCGATCTAGCATACGGCGCCAATAAGCATGTTCACCAGAGCAACCACAGTCAGGGGTGCACATAACAACCCTTCCTCCCTCATAAGCGATTTTGATTAGAACCTTCGCAAGCAGGGAGAAGGGAGGGTTAGCATACGCTAGGCCCATTGCTTTCCAGAAGAAACGGAAAGCATTGTTCAGTTGTTTCGAGCAGTCCAACTGCATGATGTGCTGTTGTTGGCTCGCACACAATTCCACCTGGATCTCATCCAGGTTTACCTGAAGGGCCGCCAGTCCATTTTCAAGAACGTGACGGGCCAATTGGTAGTTTTCAGTACGATAGTTAGTCTTGGATGCGTAGCGCAGTCCAGACTCTTTTTGTCCTGACAGCTCCAAAGGTACGGAGAATAGCCCACTGCCAAAGTCGCAGTGCTAAGAATAGGGGCGCTGGAGGGACAGCATTTTTACCTGGGGGTTTCTTCGTAGGAAGTCGGTGCCAATGACGATGTCAAAGGCGTCGGTGTCCAGCACTCTGCAGTGTTGGGTCACGGTTTCGTCGCCCAGACATATAGTCACATCGACCCCCCCCAAGGAATGGATGGTACGCCCATCCCCTACTCTTATGGCCACGGTCTGAGTTTTCTTGAACATTTTTAGTAGGCACCGGGCCACTATTAAAAGTGTTACACCGGTGTCAAGCACCGCTCGAAAAACCAGATCCCCGATTTTCACGAGGATCCAGAAAACCAAGTCCTCCTCTTCGGAGCCGCCCCCCTACTCCGCATCAGGGAACTTGACATCCACCCCTGCAGCAATGAGGGACCTGGCCATCCAGGCCAAGCGCCTCTTCTTGGAATTATTCCCCTCAGGGGTAGCGTTATCCCCTTGGGGGCGCTTCTTGGGGTCACCTGCGGCAGGAGCGGGTGTAGCAGCAGGAGTGGGTGTAGCAACGGGCGCTGATGAGCGCCTCTGGTGGTTAGGGGGTCCATTTTTGCCACCCCCCTTGCCACCTCCTTTACCACCTTTATCCCCATTCAGGGGATTTCTGGCGGGCGTTTGGGTCTTCTGGCGTTCCGCCTCCTGACGCTTGAGTTTGTCACTCTCGCGTTTCTTGATGTGGCATTCGTCCTCGTAGTGACGACGTTTGCCACAGTAACCACAGGTGATGGTACACCTGAAATGGTCCTGATGGGTCACAGTTTTCCCATCTTTGGTATGCTGCTGACGTTTCATCTGCAAAATACAGCCACTGCGGAGATCGCAGTCAGAGGCATGACAAGGTCCCCCCTTGTCATTGACAGGTTTGCAGTAGAACAGGGGGGGTGTACCTGCATCAGGTTTAACCTCATTCATGGCACGTAGGTTACCCCTCCCTTTACCAACTCCCTGGTTGGTGTTAGTGGGATTTTTAGGCCCTTTCCCTTCGCCATGCTCGGGGGTAGGGGTACCACCTCGACCCAAATGCTTCTTGAGGAATTTCTCCATGTGGGAGTCATTCTCTCTCTCAAGAGCTAGCTCAATCAAGAGATCCACCAGTTCATCGTACGAGTGGGTCCTGCTCCTCCTCTCACAGGTGGAGCGGCAATCATCCCACGTACGTTGGGGGATCTTACTCATGAGCCACAGGTGGGGCTCAGTGGCTCCGTAGGAGCCCACGTTCATCCTCGAAAACAAGTACTCCAAGTCGCACACATATTCAGAAATTCGCGCAGCGGATGGAAACTCAGGGAGCCTAGGTAGCTACTCGATCTGTGTGCGTACGCCGAGGTCAGTCTCATAGACTGGGAATGTTTTCTCCAACCTCAGGAGTACCTCTGCCCAGGTAGAACAGGTTTTCACAATCTGTTTCACCTGTTTTTGCAAAAATTTCTTTTTGCATGAGCGTTTCAGCAGTGAGCATTTGGTGGCCACATCCACATGGGATTGGCCAGTCAGCAAAAGGAACTCTGCAAATTCTTCTGCCCATTCGGGCAGATTCTTGGGGTCGAACTCCGGCAGTTCCAGCTGGATGTTCGCCTGGGCAATAGGTCTGCCCGTCTTCCCATCCCCCGGAGTTAGGCCTGAAGGCGACACGCCGGCAAGAGGTGCCAGGGCTGACAGCCCTCTTTTCTCAATCTCTGTGACAGGCACGTCTTGTAGTTCAGCCATGGGCACAGTCCTGGCACGGGGGTGAAAGGGGCTGGGGCAGGTGACCTTAGGCAATAGCCTTGAGACCCTTGATCTCTTAAGATCTTCGGCCAGGGTACTCAGTCCTGGAGAGAGAGAGGGCAACTCTGGCTTGGGTAAGGGTTCTGCAATACCCAGTTTAGCCTTAATGGCCTCCGATAGGGCCGTCACATCTGGATCTTCTGATCCAGACAGGAGTTTGGCCAACAGCTCGGCCGTATGGTCCAGGGTACCGTAGGTTGGCCTTGGATGAAGTTGTTCTTCAACTCGAGTCGGGCCTACTTCGGGTGCCCTTGGGGTTGGACAACATGCTCTTGGATATTCAGGTCTTGGTCGTCTTGGCAGGGATGCAGTCTCGGCTCTGTCGGACGGCGGGCCAGAGTGCGCGTAGGACCCTAGGTCTGTACGTGGTTTGGATCCATGTACTGCCAATGGCTCCTCTCCATCTTCTCCACGAATGGATTTTTGGTACTCCTCATCGAGGATGTATTCATCCATTTTCTTCTCAGTTCCTCATACTCCTCAGGGCCTTCAATCGCTGTTGAGGATGAAGCCGGACAGTTGGATCTGGATACTGAAGCTGCTACACGTCTGTGGAGATGACTGAAGCTGTCTCCACCGTGGGCCGCTAAGGCCTCGGTGGTAAGGCCTTTCATTTTCTTCCGCCCTTCTGCGTTCTGGATTTCCTTGGGACCCAGATGCGCCACTGAGATGTTGTGGAGCTCGGTAAGGTGGTTCATTCATAGGGTGGGCCATGCTGCCCATTTGCACTTGGACAGTTCTGATGGGCCAGGTCCTGACGCTTGGCGTGGACATGATGAACTTGTTGTTGAGCTTTTTGTGCTGCACTTCTTCTCAGAGTCGGTTCAAAAGGTCACAAGGGACTGTCTCCGCTACCGGAAAGATGTCCTTGATTTATGCCCTAGATATTTTGATGGAAGCCTGCAGGTTTTGTAGTTGAAAACCCAAACCAAAGCAGCAAGTAGAGCAAGAACAGGATGTGGATCGAATCAATGATTGGTTTTGGAATCCAGTGTAACACAGAAGGGCTGCAGATAGACAAAGCAGGTTTATACACAAAGATTCAATCGCAAATGGATAATACAAAAGATTTTATATGAAAATTTGTCTGACTCTTGCCTCAGAGATAGCATTAGGCACTTCATGTGCACTCTTTTGGGTGAAATGGTGCTGGTTAGGAATGTGGGGCATAGATGTCAGGACCACACAGAAAATGACTTGGCCAAGCAACTGAATTCAGACACAGTTACAAAGTAGGACCACAATAAGAGGTAGAAACAATTGAGTATAGGGGTCTTGGGGTGGGAGACCACTAGGCTTAACCTCCAAGGCCTAAAGCATGAAATGCCTATTTTATTTCGGTATATCCTCCATGAAGGAAGGTACCTCCGCTCAGTTGAGTGGTAGGGGTGAACTTCATGGGGGGCTAGGGTCACGACCCTAGTTACTTTGAGAAAGTGTACTTTAGGCAACAAAAGAGAGATAAAAACACTTAAGTTTGTCTTGGCATCAACAAAAGGGTTTTTAAGGGGGGCTTGGCCTGGATCAAGCCCTCCAAGAAAGACATGGCAGTGACTTTTTCTTACTGTAATTCGTCGCCTTGGGTAGGAAATGACCCTAAATTCAGGCACGAGGAATTCGTTGCCTTGGGTTGGACCCTAAAAAAAAAATTTTTGTCCGCATTTGAATTTATTGAATTATTATCCTTGCATGCCCATGGCAAAAAAGGGCCAATATGTGCGCCTCAGCGCCATCAGTCAGGTCGGAAGGACCTGCAGCGCCCCTGGTTTGGTCACCAGAGGCTAAAGGGAGTGCCAGGGACCAGTGTGGTCGCCTGGGGGGCAATTGCCCTATGAATATATCAAAGATTATTGCAGACCTACATGTGAGTGGCATGTAAATTAATTACAAAACCCCCTCCCACTGTCCTGCTGAATCAGTTTTGAAACCAGGGCAGTGCAGGGGTCAGAGCGCCTCCTTGGCCTTGCCTTCCTTTGGGTATAGGCAAGGCTTCTAAGGAGGGGGGTGAAGCGGTATGGGGTGCCTCAACCATACCCGCTGCCCAGCCTGTGGCGCTCTTCGCATCAGAAATTTTCCTGGGCTGATTCCCAGCCTTATGGCATCCCGATTTCTGCCGAATTTCTGTAAAACACCCCAGAAATCGTCATTTTTCGTCATTTCTGGGCTGGCGACGACCTTCGTCGCCTGCGCGACGCAGCCCCAGATCGAAGTTTTATTGCTTGATTTCTGAAGATTTTAATCAATTTTATTATTGATTTATCGTTTTTGGAAATATAGGAATATAACGTGACCTTTTTCGCGGCGTTCCGCGAAGGTCAATTTTTGCGAAATCAGTCACGTTCACCGTTTTTCTGAAAAATCCTGAGGCGATCCCAGGAATCAGCCAGGCGCCCATGGTGTGGCCCAACAGTGGCCCTCTTCATATATAATTTGAATTGGGACAGAAACGCGTCGTGTCGGCTACGCGACGCGTGGGGGGGAGACACGCGAAATGAGTGTTTTTGGCTCAAAAATCACTATATTTCACTTTTTTTCGCCCAAAAACCACTGTTTGGCCCAGTTTGGGCAGGATCTCAGTTGAGATCCTGATGGCGACGACGCGTAGCTGTCAGTTTTTCTGATGGCGGCGACGCCGCCGCCAACATTTCGTCCACTTTTCTAAGCTATTTTATAGTATAGAAGTGTTACATATACATGTTACTTGTCTACTTGTTTATATTGTCTACATATACCTTCATCTCTTGCCTAGGACGCCAGATTGTGTCATGGCCGAGGCAAGGATCACAGAATTCTTTGGAGAAACCCAGACTGATGGAAGATCAGTAAGAATTTCAAGAGGAAGTCTTGGATTTCATGGGATTGGGGTCGTGCATGCCAAGGGAAGCTTGGAGGTTGCCCTCCCCGCAACCTCTTCAGTATTGCGTTTCAGCGATAGAGGCCAGACAGGTCTTTGGGGCTGGCGGGCGTGTTTGCGAGCTTTGGCGTGTGCCGCAGGGGATGGGGGACGGGGGCGCTTTGGAGGCTTGTCCGCCACCTTGTCCGGGAGGGGGGGGGGGGGGTGGTAGGGGGGGGGGGGCGCTGTATGGCGGTGTGTGACGTCCTGTAAGGCGACCAGGGGCGTCCCCATGAGTTGGGGCTTGTTGGGGGGGTGAGCGGGGCTGGGGGGGGGTTGTCGTTTAGCCATTCCAGCGTGCGGTATAGGGTATTGAGGAGCAGGGGAACACGAGCCTTCAGGGCGACCTTTAAGTCATGACAGTGTGCTGGTTTTCTTCGGCCGGAGGGCGGGGTTGTGAGTTTGGTGTACAGGGACATGGGGACAAGCCCCCGGACGAAATTGCGCCTCTCCCCGACGTGTGTGGTCGCGGACCACCATTGGGACACCACCGTGGTGAAGGGGGGGCGCCAGCACTGAATGTAGGTTTGCACCAGGTGTTGGCACGTTGGGCAGTGTGAGACGAAAGAGATAACATCCATTGGGTGCGGGTCGGGGCAAGAGTGCCAATGGCGAGGGCGCAAGTCGCTCTGGAAAGCCAACGGCGCCATGTTGAAATTTCCGGAGGACCATTTGAAAGGGAGGCCTTAGAACCATGAAGTGTGGTTGTAAAAATGGAAGCTGGACGGTGCGTGGATGTTTTCGTGTTGGTGGCAAGGGAGGAGGTGCTTGATTGAGGCGGCAGTCAGTTTGTGTATGACGGGGAGGGGGCCTCTGGATATGCATATCGGGGGGGGGGAAGGAGGGAGGGGTCCAAGATCATCACGTGGGCAGCCCACTTTGAGTAAGCATCCGAGATTTCATTCCCCACAAACCCGGCGTGCCCCTTGATCCACCCCCAACCCTGGATCATCCCTGGGCGTAGGGAGGCCTGGATGGACTGAAGAGAGGATTCCCACGTGCCGGCTGGCGAGCGTGACGGGAGGTCTGGGGGGGTGCTCGGGGAGAGAACAGTGATAACGTGGAGGTTGTCCCCTAGCACGGCAAAGGTGAGGTGCGGGTGAGATGCAAGGGCCCACCGTACGAACATAATAGCCACCCACAACTCCGATCCCTCTGAGGTTTGGTATGGGAACGTTTGGCACAGCACTCATCTGGAGCCATTTGGGAAAAACAGGGTGGCTGCAGACCCGTAGCCCAAGGCGCCCGCTGAGCCATCCAAGTACACCCATGTCGTGCCGGTGGACGATGTGAGGAGGAGGGCAAGGGCTGCTTCACAACCCCATTCTTCGAGGTCATCGGGGTCAAGGGGGTGAGGTTCATCCGGGAGCCGGTACAGCTCGCCATGCAGTGACGAGTCGAGCAGGACTCCGCCGTGTGGCCCGGGGGGGGGTTGAGGATGTACGCTTGGGGGTGGAGAAGGGGGGGGGTAAGCAGTTTGTCGTGCCCCGCCAGTTGGGGGCGGACAGAAATGGCTGGGTTTTGAAAGGTATACTCTTTTAAGTTGCGGCGGAGACCGGGGTCTTTGATGGTGTGGGTGGTGCCGTCCGAAAACTGGAGTGTGGCCGATTCTGTGTGCACCCCCGTGACTGTTCCTAGGTGGAACCCTAGGTCTTTGGGTGTTCGTTTCAACCTGTTGCCCAACTTGCTGTATTCTGGTGCTGGTTTGGTGGCTAGGAACCGGACTTGGACTTTCTCTTTCGGGAGGAAGAGGGAGGGGGGGCAGGAGGCCCAGAGGCCGGTGCTGTGGTATTGGAGGGCTATGGTGTGGCACGCGTCCATGACGGTGTCTTGGACTGGGTTGCGTGTGGTGGAGAGCATCGCTTCGGAAAAGGATTCGTTTGTTGAGGCTGGGCCGTCCCCGTTGAGGTACCTGATTGCGGTGTTCACCAGGGCCATGCAAATGGAAAAGGTGAAGTGGCGGAGTCCTAAGCCCCCCTGGTGGCGGGGGGTGTAGCGGTCCTTAGGAGAGACGAGGCGGGAAATCCTGTTGGCCTTGTCCGGGGAGGGGTCACGTGCAATATTTTGCCAGATCATGGCCTGGAGGGCTCCCAACTCGTTCAGGGCCAGGGCGTGTGCCATGAGGCGGTAGGAAAGAATAGGGATGAGTTGGACGTTTACTAAGAGAATGTATTCCGAAAGGGTGAGCGGGAGGGGTTGGAGGGTTGTGCAAAAGGAGTGTATTTCCGACTTGGCCAATGCCAGTGTTTGTGCCTCGTGTTTGGCGGTGAAGATGTACACCCCTAGGTATTTGTAGCAGTCGTGTGGTTGCCCTGTCTTCTGGTTGGTTGTTGACAGGGGGGTGCCGGAGGGGGAGGTGAAAGTTCTGGGGGGGGCTGTTCCCATCGCATGGATCTCGGTTTTGCTGAGGTTTAAGTCTGAACCCCACTCCCTGGCGACCGTGTTGAAGAAATTCAAAATTTGTTGTATGCGGTCCCCATCCTCTGATCGATAGAGGAGGTCGTCAACGAAGGCGTGGCCTGACTTGTGTGGGGAGGGGGGTGCCGCAACGTGAGACGGCAGGGCAAAGAGGAGAACATTCAGGTAAAGGCAGAAAAGGATGGGTGACATGGGGCATCCCTGCCGAACACCTCTGGTTTGCAGGTGGGAGCAGTGGGTGTGCCCTGACACCACCGGGAAGTCACGGGGGGCACGGTACAAGGATTGAATGAGGTTTACAAGGGGCGTGGGAAAGTTCAGGCGGGACAGCACTGTCAAGAGGGTGGTGTGGGGGACAGAGTTGAAAGCCTTATTGAAATCATTGTAGAGGCTGTAGCTACCGACTGATTCCCGAAACGTGGATAAGAGGTTGAAAATGTGGTGTTGGCACCTGCGGTTGAGAAGCCCGCCGAACTGGGTGGGGTGTATGATGGAGTGTTCGATGGCCGCTGTCAGTAGCTCACGGTTGGCATGTGTTGCAATTATTTTGTAAACGCTGTTCAGCAAGGCTATAGGCCTGTAATTTACAGCGTTCGTCACGTCCCCTTTCTCAAAAAGCAAGACAATATTGGCTTCGAGCCATTTCTCGGGCAACGGCTGGTGGAGGTAGTGGTTACATACCCTCCAAATGAATTGTTGGATAGGGGGGGGGGAGATGTGCAAAGTGTATTTGTTTGTGAAGTCCCGCCCACCTGCCTTGTTGGGCTTTGGCCTCTTGAGCGTGTTGCGGAATGATTCCCAGGTAATGTCAGGGAGAGGGCTGTGTTTTGTGGGTTCAGGGCAGGTGGGGGAGTGTGTGAGCAGGCGATCCACTAGTGTGCTCGGCGGTGCGTATTCGAGGCTGCCCCCCAGGGTGAGGAGTGTGGAAGAAAAAATAGAGCTCACTTCTTTAGGGGTGGAGACGAGCTGTGTGGCGCCCGGGCGCCTCAGCGTTTTTCCACCGCGTTCCACGGGGTTGAGCGCCTCGTTGATGGTGCGCTTGATCCTAGTTTTCCTCACAAGGCACCGATGGATTTTGGTGGTTGCGGCCTTGTTCACTTTGGTTTCCCACTCCTTGACAAGTTTGTTGAGCGTGTCCATGGAAGCGAGGTAGTTGAGATGGTTTTGGGGGGGCAGGGTTTGCAGGGACGCTTTGATTTTCTTAACCAGAGCCGAGGAGGTGGGGTGTGACGGTGTGGTGATATTGTGGTAGCTGGTCGCTACTTCTTGCAGCACCACATCTGTGAAGAGCTCTATGTCTGCCGAGGATAAAGACTCAAAGCGGGGGAGGGTAGACTCGCACCATCGCGCCAGGGGGGCGAGGGAGTCGTGGTGCTTGGAGCGCTCCCAATTCGTCAGTTTGCGGAAAACTTTCCTCTTAGTGGTGGGTGTTTTGGAGAAGGGGTGGGGGGGGACTTGAGAGGTGTACGTGACTGGCTGCTGGTCTGACGTTTTGTGGTCGGTTTGGATGGTTGCAGATGTGGGGGCAAAAAATTCCGAGGCCGCCGGGGAGAGCAAAATATGGTCGAGTCGGCTGCTGCTTGCCCTGTACGGGGTAGGCTATCGGGAGAAAGACCCCTCGGTCGGGTGAAAGTGCCGGAAGGTATCTATGAGGCCTGGCGGGTCGCTTGTGACCTGCCTGCGGAGCCATGGCCACTCGTTGTCCGTTTGGAGGTTCGCTCCGTCCAGCTCAGGGCACATTATGCAGTTGGTGTCTCCGCCTAGGACGTGGTTGGGATACTGATGCATGAGTGGCCGCAGGATGTTTTCAATTTTTGAGCGGTTGACGTCCGCGCTCGGGGCTTATACCGAGACCAACAAGGTGGGCGGGGCCTCCGGGAGGGTGAGAACGGCTGCTGCCAGCAGCCCTTCCGTATCGAGTCAGGGGAGGGGGGTAACGAAACGGGCGAGCCGGGGGGAGCAAACCAAAACGGACCCGTGCTCGCCTCTGGAGTGTTTGTCCTGGCTGATGTTCGAAACAATGGTGGCTTTAGTGCCCGAACCGTAGGCGTATACGTGGGGGAGGATGGGGGCGTGATTGATTTCTTGGAGGAAGAGGATGTCGAAGTCGTTCTTGAGGTGTTGGAGAATTTGGCTGCTCACTATGGGTTTCTTCTGCAAGTTGTGGGACAGAAAACGCAGTTCTGAAGGGAGGTGTATGGGGGGGCGGTGAGGCCGTTGGTACCCCTTCCGTAGGCGCGTACCGGACTTCGGGGGGGGCAGGATAGGGGGGGGCTGGGGGGGTGCTGGGGGATCGGGCTGGCTGGGCCGGCTAAGGCAACGGAAATGCTGAATTTGGTCGGCCGTTACTCCGGCCGAGGCGAGCTCTTCGTCTAGCCCCTTGCCTGTGACGGAGGAAGCCGTGACTGGGCCGGTGTTTCACCGAATCTTGACCCTTGTGTTTTCAGGCAGAGAAGGCTGGAGAGTGCAGGAGGCGGGTATCCGGCCCTCTGGCTTTCGTGGGTTAGCTTGCCTGTGGGATGTGGCGGAGGATTAGAGCGAGCCGAGGGATGGTACGCGGGACAGTTAGCCCAAACACTTTGTCTTCCCTCCGTCAGGGTATCCCGTGGTGCCACTCGTGGCGTGCGGCCCCCGTGAGGACCAGGAGAGAGCGGGCAAAGAGGCAGATGCGGAAAGAGTCCCCGTTGGAGGGGTTTTCAAAGAACATTGTGGTGTCCGACTGGGAACCAAAAATGGACACCGGGTCGCCTAGCAAGGGGTCGTCCCTGTGGTAGCCGATGCCCTCTCCCGGGAGATACATTGTGCCCGTGATTTGGTTGGGGGGGGGGGTTCGAGAGGCCTAGTCGCTCTGGCGCGGCATTGTAGATTTTGATGATGGAGGAAAACTCTTCCGGGATGTAAGACATGGCGGTGACTTTGCTCGGGCCGAGGTATGCGTGGCCGAAGTGTTGGACTGAGCGCCCGTGGTATTTCTCCCACGTGTTGTCGTGGAGAACCTTTTTTACCGTTTCTTCTTGGCTCTCGGAGAATACGTCGCGGACGTAATAAAAACCAGTAGGGAGGCGGGGGTCGATTTGTATCTCCGAGGCGGGGGTGGGGGCATCGTGGTTGGGGGGTAGGAGGGTGGTCACCTCGCCTCCCAGCGGAGCAAGCAGCGGGACGCTGGTCTCGGACATCTCTTTGATGCGGTTTGGTCCCGGCGTTGGCGTAGCGGCGTCGGCGTCGGCCTCGTTAGTTGCCGCGTTCCACTTGCTGATGCGCTCAGTCAGCCCCGTCGCGGGGCTATCAGGAAGGGCGGAGACAAGCTGGGACACAAAGGCCGTGGACCCCAAGGCGGCGCCCGCATGGAGGCGCTGCACGATGGGTTGCTCGTGCTCGGCCACATCCGGGTCTTGAGCGGGGAGTATCTTCTCGAGGGCGAGGAGGTTGCGGTGTACTGGGGCAAAGGCAGCATCTCCATATTTGAAATCATGCGCTAGCAGCGCGGATTCCTCCTTTTCGTAGACCACGAGGTGGGCTTGTTGGTGCTCGTAGGGAGGTTGCGTGGGTTCGAACGACACGTATGGGCCAAGGAACCCAGCTGGGACGCGCAAGTCGAGAGCATGCGCCGATCTTGGGGCCACTAGGAGCACTGCGGTCTTCGGGGCCTTAGACGAGTCGTATGAGGGCGGGGCCGGCGTTGCGTGGGCTCGCTCGGGGGCGCCCGAAGGCGCGGACCTCGTATTGCCGTCGGATCTTGACGAAAACTGCACCAATTGCCCATCGATGCCATGAAAGAGAACAATGCCGCATGAGTGGAAGAAGCGGATAGCTAGCGTTTGGACTCCGGTCTTCATGACGTCGCACGGCGCGTGTGTGGTGTCAATCGCCACGACCAAGGAGTCTTTAGACCGGAACATCGCTCCTAAGGGCGGTGAGGCGCCCCATCCTCCGGGCAGGTTGGCGATCATCATGGTGAGCATTTCCGGGGCTTGTAGGTCTTTGTTTCTTTCCTTCCGGTCCCTAGCGATCACGGCTCAATACACTTCGGTAGTCGGCAAAACGTGCATGTCCATTGCAAGGAGTTCTCCGGTGAGGAATTTGGCGAACTCGCGGACTTGAAACATGAGCTCGTCGGCAAAGCGGGATGGGAGTTCCCAATCAAACCGGTAGTAGGCCCAATGCAGGCTCTCGGAAGGAACTATGTGGCCAAACGGGTAGTAAGCATTCTTGGTGTTCACCGATACTGAAGCGGTAGCGGCAGGGTCTCCCTACCGCTACCCGCTGTGGCTCGCACGTGCGCTGAACAGCGCAATTTATGACGTAAAATGGGATTACGAAAGCGACAGAGCAATAGCTAGAATTGCCGATTTTTATATTAAAATAGCAGTTTTTATAATAAATTTATGCTGTTGTGCCCCATTTTGTAAATATACGTGAGATTTCACTGTTTTTCCGTGTTTTCACAGGCATCATGTAGATTTGAAAGGCCTGTGGCTAACGCCTTAGAACAGTTTAAGCAACTTAAACCGACTCACGAAATGTTCGATTCTTGCAGAAATTGCGGTGCTTTGCAGGAGGGTCACGAAAACGCTTCAAAACTGTTCTAACAACCCTGAACAGGGACAGCCGCAAGCCGCAGCGCATCGCAGCGCCGAGGAGCGGCGCTAACACGCGCTGGAACCAGAAGGCGCTGGGCGCAGCGCCAAGCAGCACCGCAACGTGGCCGTCAGCCGCGGCACGCCGCCAGGAAAGAGGCAGCAAGTGCCTCCGCAACGTCCTGGATGAGCAGCAGCGACAGCAGCGGCGTCAGGACATGGGGACCGCAAACTGGCGGCTACAACCTGGACAGCATGAGCGACGCGTCAGACTGGAGTCCCAGTCCAAGGCCAAGTTCGAGCCGCAGTCCCGCGTTCGAGCAACCGAGGTATGGCCCTTCCAGCCGTCAACCCTATGGCCACGAGAACCAGCACTGCGCCAGCATCGGCCGTCCCAAGAGCGGCAGTACCAGCCGCAATCCGGATTACCGTGACGGCCAACCAGCCGTCGAAAGAGAGCTCTTCCGCAAGCCGGACCATCGTCAAGAAGCGTGGGATCGCCAACTAGCGTCCTGGAGAACGCCGGAGCGCCAATCAGCGCACCACCGAAGACAAGGTCCAAGCCGTGGTCACGCAGACCGTGGTCAAGCATCAAGGGAGCGCCAAACAGCGCCCCAGAAAGCGCCGGAGTACCGACCAGTACCCCAACGTGGAGGAGCGTTCGCCGGACATCCACGCAACCCCAGTCCCAGCCGGTTAAGCTCGGAGATCGCCATCCTACCAACCGAGACGGTGGAGTTGAAGGCCTGGGCCGTGGAGATGGCAGCGTGGGCGAGGAGTGCAGCAGCGGAGATCCAGACCCTGAAGTCGGAGCAGGAGAGTCTGCAAGAGCGAGTCCGTCGCCTGGAGAAGACGTCCAAGACGAAGTCCGCTACGGGCGAAGCGAAGACGAAGGTGGAAGTCGCCTTCCAGACGCCGAAAAAGACCGCCACGACCAGCGGAGCGACCAACCAAGACAGTGGGACGCAGACGGCCGGCAGTGGCAGCCGTCGTTGGAGACGGTGATAATTTAAAATTCCGTTTGTTGGAACGCCTGTGGGCAAGTCCAGTCTTGTCAGACTTGCCGTGGTGAGAGCCCAGTCTTGTCAGGCTCCACCAACCAGGTATATATGTGGGTCTTAAAACCCATGTATATATGGGGCAGACCAGCCCCTGGCACACGCACCCGCACTTGTACAGTACAGTGCACGGTGCCTGGGTAAGGCACGAACTGACACAGCCACGTTAATTTGCTGCTGAGTTGTTGTGCTGTATGCATGCCTGTCCTGTTGTTTGGTTTTTGAAAGCATGGAGGTTTTCGGGAAACTGAAAATTTTTTCAGGTTTTCGAAACAAACGGGGCAGGCCACCCAAGGCCTTTTTCTTTTTATTTTCCTAGAGTGGCAAAGCAGGTTTTTGCCTGAGGGTAGTATTGGTGCTCCCCACCGGACACCTAGGAAAAGGCCACCTCTGGGGTTTGTTTTTCCTCTTGGAGGATAAACAAACCTTTAAGAAGGGGGGTGAAGCGGTAGCGGCAGGGTCTCCCTACCGCTACCCGCTGTGGCTCGCACGTGCGCTGAACAGCGCAATTTATGACGTAAAATGGGATTACGAAAGCGACAGAGCAATAGCTAGAATTGCCGATTTTTATATTAAAATAGCAGTTTTTATAATAAATTTATGCTGTTGTGCCCCATTTTGTAAATATACGTGAGATTTCACTGTTTTTCCGTGTTTTCACAGGCATCATGTAGATTTGAAAGGCCTGTGGCTAACGCCTTAGAACAGTTTAAGCAACTTAAACCGACTCACGAAATGTTCGATTCTTGCAGAAATTGCGGTGCTTTGCAGGAGGGTCACGAAAACGCTTCAATACGTTTGCTAGCGCGGGGACAAACATTTCGTTCATTAACTTCATGAATGCACGGGCGTCTCCAATTTTGCGTTGTTTTGGTTGACACTTGTCTCTCTCCTCCGGCGGCGAAGGCTCAATGTGATCAAGGAACGCTATGCTCACCTCAAAACGTAGTGTTTTGTGCAACCGGAGGTCACGCACCATTGGATGGGCGTGCTTGGCGGCGAAGCGGAAGGGTTCAAACTTAAAATTGATGTCTTCATATCGGCACCCGTCAAAGGAAGAGGTGTTTAGGAGTAAGGCAACATACGGCATCGTTTGATGGCTGCTCGTGCGGAACTCGTAGGAGTCTTTGCCGTCCTTTTTGACCTTGTAGGCGTCCCGAAGTTGTGCTCCGTGCATACATATCACGCTAGAAATGTAAGAAAGGAGAGCAAAAAGGGCTGAAGTGGAGCCTAGCATGCGAAAGGTGGCGGCAACCACTTGAGCGTCCCACGCCGGAATAACGAACCATCCTTTGAGGTCTTTGTTCTCTTCTTTGGCTTTGTCGGGCACGGTTCTTAAATGTTTAGCCCACGGGGTGGCGGTAGGCGGAGACTTCTTGGCTTCGGTTTGAGAATAGTCCAACTCACACAGCTTTAGGTAGAAACGCTTGTGCTTGAGCAAAAGCTTTTCAAGCTCGTTGTAGTTATTGTGCGCAACGGAAGAGACCCTGCCTCGGTCTAGAATTTCCTTGGAGTTGCTCCCAACAAAGGCGGACTGAATATCGGTGCCTTCCACATCGAAGTAGAACTGGGAGTAGTCTTGTAGACGGCGGTAAACTTCGGAAACAAAAATGCGTTGGCGTGTGTCAAATATTTTGCCTTCAATGGCTTCAAATTGGCGTGACGGAAAGTGTGTTTGTAACGGCGAATTTGAGGCTTGCTGTTTTTGAAAGAGGTGTGACGGGGAATAGTTAAATGGCGTTGAAAGGCCATCATCGGCGGCTTTGGAGCTTCCAAATAGGGTGAAATTCATGGTGTTCTCGGGATGAACGAAAAGGCGACTTGGCGTCAATTGAAAGGTTGCGAGCGTGGATTTGGACTCGGGAATTGAGGTGATGATTTAAAAACTGCGGGAAAGGCTCCAGAACTTGAACAGTTTAGGATTTTCACCAATCACCGAATAGCCTGGACTACTGGTGGATCCATCAACAAAATGCTGAGGGTCAATCGAAAAAAAAAAGACACTCAGAAAGTGAACTGTACACCATTCCTACTTGGCGTTCACCGTTCGCTTAGTACCTGGGTGCGTAGGCGTCTACCCCTGGTTGCAGTGACCTGGCGCCCTAGCTACCTAGAACCTCGCTGGCGGAGTTCGCTGTTTTCAGCGTGGGTTTCATAAAATGTTTTGTCCTATCCCCTTCCCCCCGGTCTCTCACACTCTTCTCTTCCCCTCTTCTCTGTCTTGCTCTCTCTCTTTCTTCTGGCCTTTCTTTTGGTTTGGGTTCTTGAGTTCGTGCGCGACAGTTGGTTAGACTGACGCAAACTCCTGTTCAGGCACCTTAAACGATCCCCTACTGCTGACAGTAGTGCCGTGACTTGTATGGTTTTACAGCTTATTTTACAACGAAGTCATGGTCCGTAGAAAGTCGACTGGTAAAGGCGTGCCCAAGCCTAAGCCCAAGCCTCTGCCCAAGCCCCTACCAAAACTAGCCAAACCCTACCCCATACCTCCCCCTGCACCCGTTGCCCCCAGTGGACAGTCTTTGTCCTAGCCCGTGCCCTTCTCGCACGTGATGTTGCCACTACCAGCACCTACATCCCCGGCAGTACCACCGCCACCTCAGTTGGCAAACGTGCCGCTCCCCGAAGCTCTGGCGCCGCCACTGATGCCACCTCCTCCTTCTTCTTCTTCTTCTACTTCCGGTGCATCTCTCGCATCTCCGTCTCGTGCATCTACGCTTGAGTCCATCTACAACTCTCCGCTCTCCTCCTCCGGCACTCCGCCTCCCCGCATCCCTCCTCCCCTCACCAACACCCGCATCCCCTTCCCCCGCTCCCACCTGCCCGTCCATGCCCTCTTCAGGCCTAGGTGCCAGCTGGAGCCCGTCGGGCGTTGGGCAGTCATGCCCAACTCTGGTGGGCTTCGGCTGTACTGGGTAGATGCTCAGCTGCACAGCGCCCAGCTGAGTGAGCCTCGTTGGCTGCCGGCAGCAGTGGAGCCAGGGCTGATGTTGGAGTCGGATCAACAGCCACAGGCGCAGCCGGATCAACAGCCGCAGATGCAGCCGGATCAGCCGCTGCAAGCTGGTGAGGAATGCTCCGATACGGTGTGCGTGGACGTGCTCGTGGACGTGGACGTGGAGTCGGCTGACTTGGGAAAAGAGTCTTCAGGTTCATACTTGTTGTGCTTTTCGTGCTCCTTCTTACTCTTGGTCTCAGCTAGTTTGAGCACTTTCTGCAATTCGTTGGCGTGGCAGTAGTCCCGAAATGCCGAACTCACATTTCCTTGGTCCAAAAAAAAACGCCGTGTAGGGTTTCCACGTTGCCTCTACCATAGAGTAACCGTCCCACTTGACCAAGAATCTCCAGCCATGCCTGTACTTCGAACGCAGAATAGCTTCCACCCTGTAAAAACCCTTTGCCTTCATCTCCTTCGCGTCCATATCCGGCAGCTGTCCTTCTCCTTCAGAGTCCTCTGCGCTGGAACAGCATTTTTGGGGCATGAGTGGTAAGTTGTAGGGCCCCATACCCTATTTTGAGGGTGCTGGACTCAGAAAAACGTGTTTTTCAAGGTTTTGGGCATCCCATCGCGTGTTTTGGAGCCGCCATCACCAAAAAACCGTATTTTTTGCACAAAAACAACCATGTATGGTTTGAGCTATACAAAAGCTGCTATTCGCAACTAGGTGGTGAATGTCATATTTATCGCATACGGCCAATTCTAGATGGAATCAAGCCTGCATTGTCGATATAGGGGCTGGAAAATTTCCAATTTGGAGGGTGGGTGGGGGGCTAACTCCGGAAAATAAGCTCTTTATGGTATAATTTGACAAAAAAAGTAGTATTTTTGCCTGTAGCTGGTTTTGGGATTTTTGGACCCCATAAAATCCTTGGTGCATGTCCTCATCCTGATCGTCGTTGAGCTCATCCTCCTCAGCCGCCACTTCGTCGTCGAAACCCTCCAAATTCAGGTCGTACTCGTCCATCAGGGTGTACCTCTTGAGGAAAGGGAAGCCGACTTCGATCTCTCCCCCAAACCTCGGGCTTGCGCGTACTTTAACCGAACTAGGACCCACATCCGTGACCACAAAAGGACCATAGTAGGGTAGGTCTAGATCGTTCTATTTCCAGCGCGGTAACCTCCTGTGGTGCACGAGTACCATGTCTCCGATTTGGTATTCGACGGGTTTGCGCCCACGGTTGCTGCGTGGATTCTCACGTTCTCTGATCTTCTGAAGCAGTTCTTTGGCCTTGCTTGCCAACGTCGCTTGCTTCTCCATCCACTCTTTCACCTTAAGATTCGCGTCCTGCGGCGTCGGCAACTCCATGTGGAAACCAGGACGACCGAAGAAGAGCTCGTGCGGTGAGAAACCAGTACGCGTGGACACCTGGTTGTTCATCAGGTATATTGCGTACGGTAGGACTCTCAACCATTTCCTCCCCCTCTCTTGCGCCATGAGGATCCGCATTACTCTTTTGAAGGAGCGGATTTGCCTCTCGCACAGTGCGTTCTTGGTGCGTAGATAGGGTGTGCCGAATTGTATCTCGCAACCAAGAGTCTCCAGTACTCCCCTGTACCAGTTGCCTGCTGCTGTTAAGCGCACGTCCTGATCAGAGTGGATGACCTTTGGTAAACCATAGACTTGTACCCATTCTTCAAACAAAGTCTTCAGCACGGTTTCGCCATCCGCCTTCTTGTTCATAAGGAAGACTCTCGCGAATCTGGAGAGCCCGCACGTGACCATCAACACAAAGTTGTGCCCGGCATAGTGGGGCAGGTGCATGAAGTCGAGGTACACGGCAGAGTTCACCATATGAGGTATGGGCAGGTTTCCCATTTCTCCGCGCTCGACTTGACTGTTGGGTTTCCCCAGGATGGAGTGGGAGTCTTTCGTCACTTCGGTCATAAGTCTTTTCTTCTCTGACTCATCCTTGTTGCAGTGAAAGTGGCGGTCGAAAAACCATAAGGACCTGTGCACTGCAGGATGACCGTTGACCGTGTGGCTCCATCGAAATGTTTCCTCGAGATGGGATTCACGTGCACAGACTCGATCTGCTTTGTACAGTGCGTCTTTAGTCATTGCCCACTGTTCACCGGCGATCAGCTTGACCTGCCCTGGTTGCAGTTGCTCAATAATTGCAGCGTAATCTTTCAACAGTTCCTCCTTTCCCCACTTGTTCTGCGGTTGCGTAGTCTTCATGAACAGGTCAAGCTGCACATCCATCTTGGCGAATGCGTCCTTTGCCATTTCTTCGGAAGATTGCCCCAAGCGTTCGTCGAACGAGTTGCGGCTCAGGTAATAGCTTAGCTCGTTTTTCAGTCCTTGGATGTGGTGAATGGCTAGTCGTAGTTGGGATAGGAATACCCACCATCGCCATAGTCTCTTCTGTTCCGGAGGCGGTGAGTCCATAAAGTACTTGACCGAATCCTGATCACAGAGCCAGGTGACTGGGTTGTTACCAATGATCCTCTGTTGACTGGCGAGGACCAGTACTCCTCCCAACAGTTTGTGCTCGTACGTGTGGTACTTGGAGCGCGCTGCATTCCACTTCCAATTCCAATGTCCAATTGAAACAAGTCTCCATTAGTCTTCGTTGTACGAATGCTTCAGACTGCCGTCTCGGTTCACTCCTTGTGTTCTGAGCCTTTCATCGATTTCGTGACACTTTTCAGGTCGGAGCGCTTGCCATTGAAAGAGAGTACTGCCTCCGCCCAAATTCGAACCGTCCGAGACGAAGACAATCTCTCCTTTCGGTCGCGGCACTCCCAGAGGTATTGCTTTGCAGATTTTCTCCTTCAGTTCCTCCAACTTGTTTTTCTCCTCGTCTGTCCATTTCCATGGGGTGTTGTCTTTGATGAGGTCGGTCAGTATAGCCGAGGACTCAGTGAAATTCCTCACGTGGCGCCTGTAGAAGTTGCAACCTCCGATAAATTGCCTTATCTTCTTGACTCCTTCGGCTTTCCCCTTGACTCCATCGATGGTAAAATCCATCAGTGGCTTCAGTTTGTCCTCACACGGTCCCCAGTGACCGTCTCCGACTCGGAATCCAAGGTACTCCAGCTCTGTTTTGAGGAATTCGCATTTCTCCAGTTTGATACGGAGATTCTGCTCCACACACACGTCGAAAAACTCCGACAGCAACAGCAGGTGGTCCTCGATCGAGTTCTTGCCTAGCAGCACGTCGTTGATGTGAGCTTCGGCAACCGCTCCTCGTTCGAGCAACGCCTGGACTGCGGGTCGCTGCTTGAGGATGGTGAGCACCTGGTTCATCAACTCCAGGAACAGCGCGGGGGCGTTGGCCATACCAAAGGGCATGACCAGCCATCGGAACACCCTTCCGTTTGGTGTCCGAAACGCCATCAACTCCTTGGCACGCTCCGTCAAATCGACTTGCCAAAACCCTGATCTTTTGTCCATCTTGGACTTGAACTTGCACGACGCGGCATTTTCGATGGTGTTTTCCATCACAGGAAGACTGCCGGCGTGCAGTTTGATCATTTTGTTCAGCTTGCGATAGTCGACAACTAGCCTTTTCGCTGTCGATCCGGGTTCGGCCACCAAGAAACACGGCGAGCAGTGCTCAGGGATTTTCGTGTCCTTGTAGGCTTCGCACATTCCTGCTTCCACCAGCTCTAGGACTTGCCTCGTGATCTCGTCCTGGTCCCCCTTAGAGCAGGGGTAACCTCTCGAAGAAATCCACTGGTCCTGGTACTCGGGCTCCAACTCTAAGTCCATTCTGACCAGTTTCTTGCTTGACCCGGGAGGTGGTAAAGGTCCGAAGGCTTCTTCGTACCTTGCGAGGACTTCAGCGACTCGGGGATCGTGTTCTTGGATCTTGTTCTTAAAATCCCCAGAAGCCGCCAGATTGCTTTGCCCAAACTCGTGCTTGAGTGTAAGTACTTCTTTGATCTCGTCAGGTGCCACTTGGTGAAATTGACAGAGGTCGAGACTTCCGTGACACTCGTCGCAGCAGTGAGTATGTTCTTTCGCGCTCTGATAGCCCTATTCCTGCAGTAGTTCACGCACTTCTCGCAGAGTTAGAGTACTCGCTTGGTGGCAGTGACACACGTGGAACATCTCCCACGGTCCTTGATACTCGCAGGTACAGGCTGACGGATCATCGTCGTTTTCAGGGATATAGACACTCGTACCCCATTTCATCTTAAGCTTCAGTTGCTTTTCTCGCCATTGCTCTCTCTTCTGATTTTCTTGTAGGTGTTCTACGCGATGAAAGAGAAGTTGTTTGATATCCTCCTTCTCGTGCTCCCCGATGGGCCAACTGTCCTTGCTGGGCTTCGCCCACTGAGGATCCTTCTTCTCGGATCGGGTCGTCCTGTCGGCCACCATGCACGCAAAGGCGAGTAAGCACTTGGCTTGGTCATCGAGTTGTCCTCGTTGCGGAGGTATGTCAGGTTCAGTTTCGAGTAGTAGTGCGTCCACCAAATCGTCCCATTTCACTGATTCGTACCCTTCGGAGTTGTGAATCGGGATCGTCGACACACTCGGATTCCTGGTGTTGTCTCCTGTGTTTGCTGCACAGGTCTCCTTTTCTCCTTCGCTATCAGTTTCCACGTCCAGCGTCGGAGCGTTGACGACAAGTTCTCGTTTCTCCCATTTGACCTCAGGGTGATCAGGGAATTTGGAGAGCATCTTTGCTTTCCCCAACCCCGGTTCTGCCTTGTGACCCACTGTACCTCTTCCTGGTCGAGTTCTTCCATCGGTACGGGTTTGGTATCCCCGTCCAGTAGATAGAGACATGTCCGCCAGGAAGGCTTCGGTAAAATTTCTTCGCTCCCATCTTGGCTGTACATCGGCAGGTCGGGTAGGATGATCTTCGAGATAGTCAGTCTTTCGAGGAGTTCTTTCCACTTCGCTCCTTTACTTTCCCATTTCTTCCCTTCTGGTACTACTAAAACTAAGCGCGCTCGGTCGATCGCCATCTTGACCAGATGTCTTAAGAGTCGGGAGAACCTTGGATTTGCGTACAAATGCTTCCACCTTTGTAGCCACCCCCAATGGTACTCAAAGGCGGAGTTGTCCTTGCGGTTGCAGTAAAATTGTGAGTCCGCGTTCTGCTTCGAAGCGAACAGCTCAATGAAGTCCTAACCCGTCGGATCTCCTTCCAAAGATAAGTCCGCAAACCCTTGTCTCTTTATCTCCGTCGAAAGCTTGTAGTTCTCGGTACGAGCGAGCTGCGCGTGGAGGGCCACCATACCTTCTAGCTTCATGTCTGCGCCTAAATTGAGCGACAGACCTTGGATGACCTGCACGGAGGGTTTTGGTGTGGTGTCCTCGTTCAGTGGGACTTCCACGAGTTGCCCATGTCTCTGAACCAGTAAATGGTGGGGCGCTTGCAAGGAGAGGTACTTGATGTTCGGGTTGGCTTCAAAGAAGTCGTTTCCCAAGATCACGTCAAACGCTTCGGTGTCGAAGGTGGCGAACGAGAAAGGGATGTCCTCTTCTCCCACGTGAACAACTCTTTCTGTCTCCCAACTTGTCAGCTCTGTACAACTCCGTTGCCAACCTTGACTCCGAAAATTTCACCCATTTGCGTCTGGCCTTGCTCCACCAGTCTCTCCGCCACTAAGCTGTTACTGGCGCCCGTGTCGAGTAACCCATGATACTTTTGCTCCCCCATTGAGACCAGGCACGCGTAGAGCCTCTTTCCCGAAGTCCCACCCCTCTATTTCTGTGCGGCCTGAAGGGTCTTGAGTGGAATCCCGTGCTTCTCGCATTGCTTGAGAAGGTACTTCTCCATGG
Organism: Eutreptiella sp. 'Long Island Sound 2002'; assembly: GCA_964036045.1. Lineage (NCBI taxonomy): Eukaryota > Euglenozoa > Euglenophyceae > Eutreptiales > Eutreptiaceae > Eutreptiella > Eutreptiella sp. 'Long Island Sound 2002'. The sequence continues at coordinate 46,761,756 of OZ038386.1, forward strand.
ACAACAACTTCCTCTTCTTTTTGTTGCTTCCTTCTTCTTCAGGTGCTGCCACAGGAACGGGATTCGGTGCTGGCTTCGGTGAAGGTGTAGGCTTCGGCGCAGGCTTCGGAAATGGCTGCGCGGCCGGCTTGGGGTTAACAGGTTGACCTTGCTGTGGTGCTTGCTGTTGTGCATTCCAGTCTTCTTGTTGTTTCCTGTCATCCTTTTGCTTCTTCCAACAGTTCGACACTGCGTGGTTCCTTTTTCCACAGTATTCGCAGTAGATGGTAACCTTGAAAGCAGGTGGAGGATGTTCTTGCGTCCATTGCCAGCCTCTTCCACTTTTGCCTTTGCCGCAGCCTCGCCCTCGACCTTTTCCTTTTCCTTTGCCACCGCCTTTGCCTTCTCCTTTGCCTTCGGCAGTAAACAGTTCGGCCTCAGCGTTGTACTGCGCGTAGTTGAGGTGCGCGTGGCGGTCGGCGGCTTGATCAGACTCTCGCTCCATAGACAGGGCTTTAAGCAGTCTTGGTAGATCGGAGTAGCTGTGGGTAAGGGCCTTGCGCGCTGGCGTGTCTTTGCACTCTAACCATGTCTTCGCTGGGATCTTGCTGCGCAACAGAATCAGTTTGTCGTACTCAGAGTAACCACACGTAAGCCTTGCAACCAGCTTTCTGACTCTTGCCTCCATCTGATTGATCTCGTCTAGCTTGGGGAACTCCTTAAACTTGGAGAGATCTAAGAGTTGTTGGTGAATGTGCATATCAGTCCCAAACACAGGAAAGGTCTCCTCAATCTTAGAAAGAAACTCCACGAAGGTGTTAGATTCGGACAACAGGTCTTCTAGGAGTTCGCGCAACCAGTCTGTTTTGCACCCAGTCACCACGAGGTCGGCTTTGATCATGTCTGACGCTTTGGTTTGACCTGTGAGTCTCAGAAAGCGCGCGAAGTCCTTTGCCCAGAAGACAATGTTCCTTCCAGTGAACACAGGCAGTGGTGTTTCGATCTTTGCTGTGGCGACACCCTTCCTTTCTCTCCTTCGCTCTGCTTCTTCTTCAGAGTCTTCAGTTTCGAGCTCCGTTGGCACCACCAAGCACGCAAAAAATCGAAGGCCATGTAGGTGTGCTTCGTGTAGCGTCTTGATTGGTACTGACTTCTTGAACAAGCGGAGGGGGGCTCCACGAGATGGGGAAGGGCTGTGTGCGGGCTGTGATGCCTCTGAAGGGTATGTGTCGGAAGTGGAAGTCAGATTGCACGATATGCACGTGCATGATCAAGTATTTATAACCAAGAACGATGAGCATTTTGGGGAAATTTCAATGAAGCAATGATACATGATATGTTGTGGAGGATGTGGAAAAGTAGGATTAAATGAATCCTTCGTGTTTCGTCCTTGGTCTGGCTTTTCCTTTGCTGGTGCGAAGCACCATCAAAAGAAAAGCCTTATTACATTTCTAGCCATTTTCGGGTCGCCTTTCCATGTCAAAAATGGAGCCGGGCCGTGACAAACAAAGGCAAAAACACTCCTTTGCCTTATGTTTAAGCTAGCAGCGCAAGGACACGGAGGGTGCATTGGGCAAGATTAGCGACACAAAGGGCAAATAGCATACAATTGACATATTCATAACTCGGGCCCATTGTATCGGATTTTGACAAAATTACAGGCAATTTTGGTCACTTCAGGAGTGTTGTTTTCATTTTTGAGCTCAAAAGGGCATCTGCGTGCGCTGAGAATCGTGAAATCGAAAAGCGGTGCTAAAACAAAATGACGGCGGTTTACCAATTAAACACCAAGATGCGGCTTCTAGAATCATTTATAAGATTGTTCTTAGATCGAAATTTCGTGCACTGTAGGCCGATTTCACTTTGGACAGTCAAAATGAAAGATCGCAAATGCCGGCGACTGCGAAATGCACGCGTGCACAGCAAATAAATAATATAGCAAATAGATTTCTTGCGTTTTGGGCCCTGTGGCTTCTTGATAGTGTTGTTCGGCACCTCAACTTTGCTGGTGCACCTTTAAATCCCATCCCTAGCTTATATGGAATTAGTGGATGCTGGTAAAGAAGTTAAAACCAGGTAAAGGTCCTAACTTTGTAAAACAGCCATGATTCATCAAAACAAATATGACGGCGCCAATCAGCTCTCCGAGGCGGTCATTTAGAGGGGCTGCATCGTACACTTTTGAGGTATGTTTCGTTTCGGCGCGCGGATTGTATATAATGGCATAAGGACTTCTTTTAGAGGGGGGCGGGGCCCCATTCCCCGGCCCCCTAATTAAAAGCCCCCCATGGGGGGGGAGGTGAACAAGGGCGTTGCCTTGCCATGGGTTTGTCGTGGAACAAAGGGCGAGCGCTTGTCACCTAGGTACGACAGGCCTGTGATGGTGGTGTCCAGGTCTGTCAACTTGCTGCCTTCCTTCATCTGATTCAGTTCCAGTGTCAGTGTTTCTATCTTGTGTAAGAGGTCGTGTAGCGTAGGGTCATGCTCTTTCCCAGTAGCGCGAGGTGCTAGTTCGTACTCATGTAGATCGTGCAACTCGTCGCTCTCCTTCTTGTCGTCGCGCGCCAACAGATCCCTCAACACCTTGTCTTTGCCCATTGTTTTCAGGTGTTCTGCAAAATCTTCTAAGCATTTGAACTCCGCATCAACTTCACGTGTTTGTCCACTTGTGCGCGAAGGACCAGCCTCGCATGTGCGTGTGGTCCACTCTTCGTTCGCATAACCAGTCTCTGGCACCTGCATTGCTTCACGAATGGGTCTTGCTTCGCGCGCAGGATCAGCCTCGAAGAGTATCCTGGTTTCGCGCGCAGGCCTTGTCTCGCGCGCAGGACCTGCTTGGGGCGCGAGCCTTACCCTCTCTCCATGCGCGTGAGTGTCTTCGTACGCGCACCCAGAAGATTGCGAAGGAGTTGGTACAGGCTTTGCTTCTGTTAGAGTGTTAGCGCCGTGCGATGTTGACCTCTCTGACTCTCTTAATCTTGACTTCTCTGACTCACTTAACCTTGCATCCCTTGCCTTCAGTGCCCTGACTCTCTCTCGCTCGGCGCTCCCTTTTAACCTTATCCCTGAACGCACATGTACCCTTCTGAGTGTCTTATCTTCTCGCCTTTTTGCCTTTGAACTTTTGGGTGGGGCCATGTCAAACAGCTTGGTTGTAGAACTAGAGGGCTAGCCTGGGGTTGATGAAATGTGATGATGATTGAGATGATGAAAATCTCAGATTTTTCAATTTTCAAAAATCCGCCAGGCAGGGTCCTGGAGTTGCTACAACTCCGGCCTCTGCTACCAGAAAGATTTCTGCCGTACACCCTAGCACAAAGCAAAAATTCAGGATCAAACTTGCTGATGAAAGTCCACCACTGATTGTAGGTCCATGGCATAAAAGGCTACACAAAGACCCAAAAATATGCACACGTCTTTAGAGCATAAAATGCATGAAAAAAATATGTTTCTGTGGTTTCTGGGCCTTTTACTATCACTAAAGTTCAGTTCTGACCTTTATCTCTTGCACTGCCCACTCAGTAGGACTGGCCATCATGGAGCCATTCATGTGACCCATCATGACCCATCATGTCATTTCTGCATCATGATCTGATTATGAACAATTAGACCTCTGAGAATCTGCCTTTCACCATCATCTTCAATCATTCTTCTGATTCACTGTTCATCTTCACTGTTCATGCAGGACAATCTTGGATTAGCAGCATCATGCTGTACATTATGGGATCTGGATCTGGATCTGGTTTAAAGTAGGAAATTCACTACCAGAGTTCAGCTTAATAACTGAATGCTGATATAAATAGGCATGTTCTCAAAAAGAAACAGCCTCAGTGGGTCCATCTAACTGTGTGGAGGAGTGGTGTCTTTTCCTTTTTTGGTTTGTAGGCGTGTTTCGAGGGGCGGGGCTTTTTGCCGGCGAATTACAGACGGAGGGTTGAGAGAGTGAAAGACTTCGCGAGTTTTTAGAACTACTTGGGTGTTGCGGAACATGGTTCATTTGCACATGCTTGCGCTGGTAATTCAGTCGCTGCAGGGAGCACTTACCGCGCACCGCAAGTGCACCGCGGATGTGCCGCGGGCACACTGCAGGTGCCGTAGGGTAAGGGGAATCAGTTTCAGTGTACACTGTCCAGGAAATACACCGGAAAAACAAAGTTCCGTGCACCTTGATCTGTTGACACCATTGCTCTCTACACAGGAGAGGCTACGGCACCGCCACATCGACCCGGGGCTGAGCTCGAGGGCGGGATCTTCAATGAGCAACAAACGACATTTGTGTAGCACCTCGTCTTACCTAATGTGGAGCTCAAAGCACTCTTATACACTGCCATAGGTTTCGTTTAGCTGAGTTTAGCAGATTACCTCCGAAGCCCACAAACCCCATTGTTCCGTAGAACCATTTTGGGGTCCATAGAGGGGGGTCATGTCCTGGTTGGCAACCCCCCCCCCATGCTACCTAACCCTTGAGAAGGCTTTTCCTGCGGCGCCTGCGGCGCGCAGCTTGGGAAACCTGCCTAATTTTTGGAGCTTTTTATATTCCACCTTGTTGTGCTCCCCGGGGGGCATGGTGCCCGGTTTTACCATATAGTATGGCCCTTTTATGTAGTCATATTGATCTCTCCCTACCATGGGGACCTCGAGAAGGCATGGGTTATGTTACGGGGTGTCAACCCGGGGGAAGGGGTTAGGTAGCCACTAGGCCCACATGTGGGCAATTTCTGATTTTGTCCCCAACCGAGGGAGTAACGCCCCTCCTCCTTAACCACAGTAGAAGGGTGAGACTTCCCTACCACGCTTTACACTTTGAGCCGGGGAACGTGTGTTATTTCTCGGTTATCTGGTTTGTTTCCCAAACAGTCTGCAATATAACACGCAATATAACACGTTTCTCAAACCCTGCGGCGCGCAAAAAGCATTCTCCTTGCCATCTCATGAGTGCCCAAAGCAAGGACGACTCAAAGTTCACACATGGCCCATTCCATTGGGGACGAACAAAAAGTGCACCATTTGTGGGGGCAAGAGGCCAAAAAAAGGTAAAAGTAGTAACCAAAATTCTATTGCCTTCGCCAAGGCACCTCGAAGAGGGGAGAGGAACAACCTTTTTTGAGCTGCTGAGGCGGGAAAACTGCATAAGCGGGTTGTACCCTAGACTCCTTGGGAGCCCCCCCCCCCCCCCACCCCCCAGCCAAATAGGGTGAAAAACACATAAAGAGGGGCTGAAACATGGTTTACATAGGATATTTCATCTTTTTGGATGGTCACAGTGTCAAAAAAATCAGTTTTGGAAATTTCGACTTTTGAGCTGCTGTGGCGGGAAAACTGCATAAGCAGGTTGTGCCCTATACCCCTTGGGAGCCCCCCCCCCCCCCCCCAAACACCCAAATAGGGTGAAAAACACATAAAGAGGGGCTAAAACATGCTTTCCGCGGGACATTTCATCTTTTTGGATGGTCAAAGTATCCAAAAAATCTGTTTCGGAAATTTGAATTTTTGAGCTGCTGAGGCGGGAAAGCTGCATAAGCGGGTTGTGCCCTAGACCCCTTGGGAGCCCCCCCCCCCACCCACCCACCCAAATAGGGTGAAACGCACATAAAGAGGGGCTGAAACATGCTTTACATAGGATATTTCATCTTTTTGGATGGTCAAAGTATCAAAAAAATCAGTTTTGGAAATTTCGACTTTTGAGCTGCTGTGGCGGGAAAACTGCATAAGCAGGTTGTGCCCTATACCCCTTGGGAGCCCCCCCCCCCCCCAAAACACCCAAATAGGGTGAAAAACACATAAAGAGGGGCTAAAACATGCTTTCCGCAGGACATTTCATCTTTTTGGATGGTCAAAGTATCCAAAAAATCTGTTTCGGAAATTTGAATTTTTGAGCTGCTGAGGCGGGAAAACTGCATAAGCGGGTTGTGCCCTAGACCCCTTGGGAGCCCCCCCCCCCACCCACCCACCCAAATAGGGTGAAACGCACATAAAGAGGGGCTGAAACATGCTTTACATAGGATATTTCATCTTTTTGGATGGTCAAAGTATCAAAAAAATCAGTTTTGGAAATTTCCACTTTTGAGCTGCTGTGGCGGGAAAACTGCATAAGCACAATATCAAAAAAATGTTTTGCAAAATGTTCCATTTTTGACCTATAGAGGGTGGAAAACTGCTTACGCAGTTTGTGCACACACCAAAGGCCATTGAACCACCTACAAACAGCAATTTCGGGGCTTTTGGGGGGCCCATGGCTTGGGCTTTATGGGCTTGGCGGCCACTACGTGGGTCCCCATGGGTGCTCAAGTACCCGTATTGTCACTAAATCATCACCCAAACCCATCCCAGGGGCGACACGAGGGTTTCCGAAACAGTCGAATTTTGGAAATCTTGCAAGTGTCACTAAACAGCCTACACAACAGCAATTTCGGGGCTTTTGGGGGGCCCATGGATCAGGCTATATGGGCGTGGCGGCCACTACGTGGGTCCCCATGGGTGCTCAAGTACCCGCATTGTCACTAAATCATCACCCAAACTCATCCCAGGGGCGACGGAAGGGTTTTCGGAAAAAGGCGAATTTCGGAAATCTTCCAGGTGTCACTAAACAGCTTACACAAGCAATTTCGAGGCTTTTGGGGGGCCCATGGCTCGGGCTATATGGGCTTGGCGGCCACTACGTGGGTCCCCATGGGTGCTCAAGTACCCGTATTGTCACTAAATCATCACCCAAACCCATCCCAGGGGCGACAGAAGGGTTTCCGAAACAGTGGAATTTTGAAAATCTTGCAGGTGTCACTAAACACCCTCCACAACAGCAATTTCGGGGCTTTTGGGAGGGCCATGGCTCGGGCTATATGGGCTTGGCGGCCACTACGTGGGTCCCCATGGGTGCTCAAGTACCCGTACTGTCACTAAATCATCACCCAAACCAATCCCAGGGGCGACAAAAGGGTTTCCGAAACAGTGGAATTTTGGAAATCTTGCAGGTGTCACTAAACAGCCTACACAACAGCAATTTTGGGGCTTTTGGGGGGCCCATGGCTCGAGCTATATGGGCTTGGCGGCCACTACGTGGGTCCCCACGGGTGCTCAAGTGCCCGTATTGTCACTAAATCATCACCCAAACCCATCCCAGGGGCGTTAGAAGGGTTTCCGAAAAAGTCGAATTTTCGAAATCTTGCAGGTGTCACTAAACAGCCTATCCAGCGTAAAAACGGCTAAGTCCTCACCGGCAAGGGGCCATATGGGGGGGGGCGACTGGGGGTACCTGGAGTTGGGACCCAGGACCCCCGCCATGGGTTAGGGGATCCATGTACAAGAAGAAAGTTCTTCAGGACCCAGGTCCAAATACACACACAGCGGCCACAATACGCAAAGAAGTTCCCCTCCCCCCGCCCCCCCACCCACCCCCCCCTCAAAAAAGGTACCCTGCTGCGGGGGGGTACAGGGGTCAAAATCCAAAAAATCATTGGGGGATCATTTTTGGTCCTAAAATGATGATTTTACAGGGGGTTAAACGTTAGAAACCATACATTGGGGTATGCTACGCGAATGACCCCAAAAAAGGGGGGTATACGACGCTCGCGCCTGCGCTAGATGTAACAACCTCTCTTCGAGGTGATTTGGGGGAAAGGGTGTATAGGGCTGATGAAATAGGAATGAGAAAGTAGAACCAAACCACTGATGAAAGGAGTCCAATTTTGTGTCCAAAACCTGCCGGGCCCAATGTCCTTGCCCTTCGGTTGGAGAGGCGGAACTGGAAAAGGCTGTGGGAACGCTCATTGGCTTGGCAGACTTGGGCCAAAGAATTGTTTCCGGACAGCACCCAAGCACATCTCAGGCCGGGGGATTCGACATCTTTCACACCAGGCCCTTCCTCCTACCCTCACCCTTTCCGCTCCCTGTCCGCCTCTGGCTTGCGCTGTGACGTGCCACCATCCCTGTCCCTGCCTCTGCTGTTGCCTGTGACGCCTTCGCCTCCTCTTACAGAGGACCTGGATCCGCAGGGGTGGCAGGTAGGACACAGTTGGGGCGCACGCAGAGGAGGATTGGTTCACACCCACTCGACGCACCCATGCAACCAGGCTATTGCTTAGTGCGTCCCCAGGCCGGGGGCGGGGGGGGGGGGCTACCCCGCAGCAGCCCCCCCCCCCCCCCCCCCCGGACCACATCAGAAAACTTGTCCTCAGGGGAAGAACGAATTTACGAAAGAGGCTGGAAACTTGAGGCCGATTTTAGGTGCACAAACTGTTTCTATGCCCCCCCCCCCCGGGGGTCTGCCATACCAAGCCACAGCCTGCGTGCAACCCACCGCAACCCCCGCCGTGCACAAACGCATGCCCGTCAGGGATAGGCCCAGCGCGTGGAGCGCTGATCAGAACCCCCCCCCCCCGCGCCGTCAGTCAGCCCCCCCCCCCCCCCCCGCACGAGGTATGGCAAGCATCACATCCCAAGCGTCCCTCAGGGACGCCCTGCCCCCTGGCAGGCCCTGACACGCAGACAGGCTCACATTAGCAGAGGAAGGGGGGGGGTCTGGGAACCAAAAGTTTGTGCACCAAAATTGGCCCAACAAGAGTCACCCCAATTTCGTTGCCTCCCACGATGGTCCCTTTGGTCTTTTGGGGGGGGGGGGGGTGTCTGGGGGTCTGCCGTCCTACCGTACGCCTGCCCCGCAGACCCGGGCCGCGGCGGCACACCTGACACCCGACAGCGGCGTTCTGGATGGTCACCAGCCGGTCGAGGTGCTGGCTGAGGATCTCCATGCCGAGCTTGGCCCGCGCCTGCTCCCTCATCATGTCCTGCGACGGAAACGGGGGTTCAGCGGTGGACCGGGACCGGACCACGTCAGGTCGGGTCGGGCGTGCCGGTGCGGACTTCCTGCGGGAACACTGCCCTCCCAATCAACAAAAAGGTCCCGCAACGACGCGGCATCGGCAGACGAACGATGAGGGCATCAAAGCAGGTGAAGTCGGCCGCCGTCCGATAAGGACCGTGACACGCGTATTCCCCTGTCCAGACGCTGCGAAACAGTCCACATTCCCGGCCCCTTTGGTCGGCGTCATTCAGTCAAACGGGGTCTTCGGGAAGGAATGCTGCCCCCCTCCCCCGCGCCGCCGCCCGGCCATCGGGGCCTTCGCTCGGCAGCACCCGGCGCTGAGGGGGGGGCGTGCTGCACGGCATTGACCTCGGACGGGGCCTGCGACGGGCCCTGTGACCACCAGCCTAACCCCCTGCAGACTGACCATCCCCTTTGAAGGCAAACGCCCCCCCTGCCTCCGATAACGCATGCCAGCCCCTAAAATGTGAGGGGGCATGTGCATCCGCATCGCTGTACCTCCGCCCCCTCGCCCGTCCCTCCGCGTCCGGACCGTCAACTCTGTCTCCCCCCCCCAGAGCGCCCAGCGGCATGCGGGAGCGAATGCGAACGCCCCTGCCAAGTCCTGGGTCGGTGCGGAGCGGGTGCGATGTGGGATTGGCGATGGGCGGCGCCGCTGCGGTGTGCCGCCCGCGCACCTATGTGCCCGTGCCAGCGGGAGGCCGGCGGCGGCGCTGCTGGCGCAACCGCGGCCGAACACGTGCACACGTTCCTATTGTTCCACGTGTCCCTATCTTGAAGGTTACGGCGCGCTTTGGGTCATGTTCACGTAATCCATGTCTTCTCCGCACCAACGCCGAAGCAGGGGTCCCTTGGCAGCAACAGGCGCCTTGAGTGAGCATATTGCCACTGCGCACACAGTGACAGAACTCAGGGAGGCATGCTTTCTGTCCGCAGTCTGCAACATTGTCTTCCAGCCAGGGTTTTACTGCCCATGCAACTCGACAAGGTCATGCATGACCCTCCCCCCCCCAAGTCCATGTTTCCACAATCCCGGTGCATGCGTGTTTGCGTGTGGGGGTGGCTGCCCCCACCCACGTCTCCCCGGCGCCGTGCGGTGGCAACACAGATGTGCCACACTCCACGGCACATCGCATGTCCATCGCTGTTTGTGAGGGGGGGGAGGGGTAGCACAAGGCCTTGGTGGTTGGCTCTGTTGGCCTGTGGCGGCGCCTATTGGCCTCTCGCCCTTGAACCTTCTGCTATGACCAGCAGGCATCCGCACTGCCGCGGGCATCCGCACTACTGTGGGCATCCGTACTGCCGCGGGCATCCCCCTGCCCCTGGGGGGGAATCCAGAATGCAACTTCTGCCCATGGCGTCCTCCCCTGATGGCCTGATCAGTGCCCGGGTGTGGTCATCACGAAGACCCCAGGCCAGGAGGTGCTCACCACAACCCGCAACGTGAATGTCACACACGGCCATGGGTGCTGGCTCACCAACGCGTGACTTGCCGGTAGTGCACCGGGCCCCAAACAACTCTGACCCTCGGCCGGTGGGGGTGACCCCCTCCACAAAAGATGAGATCTGCCCGGGGGGTGCGGAAGGAGGAGTGCCGCACGCAGCCTTACAGTCGCGATGCGGTGGCCGAAGCACAGACGGGGAGCGGACTAAGAGCAGGACCTGCTCTTTGTGGAGCCACGCCTCCAGCTCTTCGCCTTTCTGTTTGTTGAGGTGGTCCAGTTCTCGGAGGGCGTCGGAGACGATGATCCAGAGTTCACTTTGTCTGCAAGCATCAGCGCGGGACGGACCGAGAGAAGGGGAGGGAGGCGGCGGATGGGGAGGGTGCGGGCAGGAGGCCCCATCGCTGCGGCCCCCCCCCCCCAAGAGGCAGGGTGCCGGCACAAAGCAGCGGGAGGCGGACCCGGCGGGGGCCGTGCAAGGGCCCGTCAGGTCCCGGTCACATGGGGCGGCCGGCGAATGAGCACCCACAAGCGCATAGTCGTTCCGAGGCACAGGGCAAGCGAAGGGAGGGCGCGGAGGCCTCACGCAGCAAAGCACGGCACCGCAGGACCTCGTCTGGTTTTTGCCCATGCTCCTCTTCAGGTCCTCCGTGTCGCTGGCAAACTGCAGGGCCCGCGTCTCGATGCCGCGCTTCGTCTCGTTCTGCAGGTTCCGTGTGTACGCCAAGTCATGCTTGAGCCTGAGGACGGGGCGGCACAGGCCTCCGTGGGCAGGGTGTGTGCCATGCAGGACCGCGTGCTGTGCACCCCACGGCACGCAGCCCGCGACGACAGGAAGGGCCCTGCCGGCGGCAGTTCTGCATCAACCCCCCCATCTGCCCCCCCCACCCCCAACCTGCCCCAACAAACGACCGGACTTGCCAGTGCCCCCCCCCCCCCCCTGTGACAGTCCGTCCGGTTGTTGTTTCTTTGCGGGGCCCTGGACAGTCGCCCGTTCTTCCCTTCGCATGTTGCGTCGGGTCGCTGCGTTCTGTCGGCCGCTGCGGCTGGTGCTCCCGCTGGTGTCGTTTCCGCGTTCGCGGAGCCCATCATTTGCCCCCCCAAACTTGCCCCTTTCCTTCTGTCCCGTGTCTGTGACCGCCCCCCTCCCATGCCGCCCCCCGTGACCTAATTGAAAAACAGACAAATGCAAACCAGAGGTAATGCACTCCACAGTCAGGCATAAATGCATCTTTATTCTCTATGCCAAACCTGGTTAAACCTCAGGACACACACTGTGTCTGAAACAGAAAACAGAACATCATGTCTGACTACATTAGTCAGACAATCACAGTCAGTAGCTGTCACGTGGAGGGGGGGGGGGGGGCTTGGAGCTGGTCCCGCTGCGAACCACCCCCCAGCTACATGTGGGGGGTCGGGGGGCCACCGGGGGGGGATGGGGGTCCTACACTCTCACTGTTTAGGGACAAGAAAAGCTTTCCGGACCGTTTCGCGGCCCGAATGAGACAAACTATGGTCCTGCCTGTCGCACCGCTGGGACGCTATCTTTCAAACCCCCCCAAAGGACCAGCTGCCCCCCCCCCCCCCCGCCCACCGATGCATTCGAAGGGAAGGGCCCTCAGAGGCGGCCCCGGAGGCGGTTAGACAGGCGGTTGGAGGAGGTTACCAAAGCGGTTGGGGGCGGTTACTGTCGGTTACAAATGCCGTTGAGGCTGGTGTCAGGGGGACAGTGACTGGGCACAGGCTGGGCGGGCTGTGGGGGGGGGGGGGGGCGTGTCCCGTTGCTCCTCCTTTGGCTCCGCCTCACCGCCTCTCTTTCATGACAACCTCTCTTTGAGGCGATTTTAGCATGTGCAAAACCCAACTTTTACCCCCCTCAAAAAGAGGAGGAAGAGGAGGAGGGGGGTCTGGGGGGTTTGGCACAAGGCCTTGGTGGTTGGCCATAACCAAACCTCCCGCAGCCCCAAAGGGCAACACTTCTGCACAGGGGAACACACAAGGCACCAACACGCACGCAAGGGGGACAGGCAAAGAGCACTTGCGGAAAAATTGCAGAAAGTTGCAGACAATCGGGGAAAACTGCGAAAAAGTGCGGACCACAATCCCCCCCCCCTTGCCTCTCTAGGCACATGGGTGTCAAATGGGGGGGCTGGTCCGTGCATGCGACCCCCACAGCCACCCCAGATGGACAGATCATCGGGGGGGTGGGGGGGGGTTGCAGTGGGACTGGGCCCAGCGGATGGGGGGCACCCCAACACGCCGCTCACAGCCACCCCCCCCCCCCCCTGGGGCTTGGGCGGGGCTTGATGCGCCGCTGCACTCTGCCCCACCGGCGGGCGTTGTGGGCAGCCGCTTTGTGCGTCCCTGTCTCGGACCTCAAGGGCCTGCGAGTGCCCCAAAAAGAGCACTGCAAACTTGACTCCCTCCGCTGAAGGCCCCCACTGCCCCAAAGACCAGGTGCTGGGTGGCGGAAGGGGAGGGGTAGATGGGGGGACGGAGGGGGGGGGTTGGCACAAGGCCTCGGTATCTATTTGTTTGCCTTTGGCGGTGCCTATTGGCCTCTCGTCACTGCTCCTTCTGACCCTCTGTGGGCCCGAACGTGGTTGGGTTGTGTCAACGAAGCCCCCGGATGACTTGTCCTGTTTGACTACTGCGGCGGTTGGCCGTCCCGCAGACGGAGCTATTGCCCGTGCCGTTGACCGGGTGCATCCAGAGGTAAACTCCGAGTCTAGGACGGAGGGGGGGCGCAGACCGGGCGTTGAAATCGTCGTTCTCGTCGGCGGCCTGCTGCAGTTGATCTTCGCTATTTCAATGGCGGAGTCGTCTTTGACTTGTTGCATCTGACACAAACCACGGAAGCGGATGGACGGGAGGAGGATGTATCTGAAAGGGGGTGGGGGTCCAGAGAGGCCCAAGAGGTGCCACTTCCTATCCCAGGGGGGGGGGGGGGTAGGAAAAAAATTCCTGGTACCGGCGTACAGCTTTTTGTTCGTGGGGTACCCCCGGAGGAGGGGGGAGGGTACAAAAAAATTCGCGCAAATTTTTTCCACCCCCCCCCCTGTTCCTATCCCCTTCCTCCCCTTCCGAGAGCAACACTGAAATTCCAAAATCACCTCGAAGAGGGTTGTTAGATCAAGCGCAGGTGCGTACGCCATATACCCCCCTTTTTTGGGGTCATTCGCATACCATACCCCAAGGTATGGTGCCGTATGTCCAACCCCTTGTAAAATCATCATTTTAGGAGAGAAAATGATCCCCCAATGAATTTTTTGTTTCTGACCCCTTTACCCCCCCGTACCCGGGTACCCCTTTTTGGGGGGTCGGGGGTGGGGGGGTGTCGGGGGGGGGGGGGTCAAAACTTCTTTGCGTATTCTAGGTGCTGTGTGTGGATTTGGACCCAGGTCCGGGGCAACTTTTTTCTTGTACATGGACCCCCTAAGCCATGGCGGGGGTCCCGGGTCCGAACTCCGGGTACCCCTGGTCGCCCCCCTCTAAGGGCCCTTGCTAGTGAGGACTTAGTCGTTTTGACGCTGGATAAGGCTCGTCAGTGACACCTGCAAGATTTCCGAAAATTCAACTTTTTCGGAAACCCTTCTGTCGCCCCTGGGATGGGTTTGGGTGATAATTTTAGTGACAATACGGGTACTTGAGCACCCATGGGGACCCACGTAGTGGCCGCCAAGCCTATATAGCCCGAGCCATGGCCCCCCCAAAAGCCCCGAAATCACCTCGCAGAGGTTGTTAGATCAAAGCCAGGCAGGCGTATATATGGGGAAAACGCCACATACCCCCCCATTTTGGCCTTTTTGGGCCTATTCGCATACCCTACCCCAAGGGGTTGAATTGTTAGTTTAACCCCTTGTAAAATCATTATTTTGTCTAATAAATGCATCCCCCAATGAGTTTTTGGTCTGGACCCCCCCAGACCCCCCAACTTGAAACCCACTTTTTTCAGGTTTTGAGGGAGGGGGGTGGGGGTGGGGGGGGGGGGGGGGGCGTGGGGGGGGGGGGGGCAAAAAATGACCCCCCCTTTTTTTTGGGTCGAAAATCATGAATCTTTTGGTTTTTTTCGATTTTGAGCCGAAAAAGTGTTTCCGGGTCCCGACTCCATAGGGTTTGTATGGGGCGGAGTGGGACGAGCGCTTTTGCAGTTTATGCACTTTTCAGCCATTTTTGCTATGTTGGCGGTTTTGGCGACCTCGGTGACCCCGTCGTACCCACTTTGAGGAGTGCGAGTGGGAATGTTGTGACAATATATGCCTACTAGGATATGGAAGGACGTTTTTTGCAGTCTGTAGCCTTGCTTATGGCCGTTCACAACCCGTGCCAAAGAGGCGAAATGGCTGTTTCCACCAAAAATGGCCTGGTGAAGGGGCCGGTACACAACCTGCTTATGCAGGTTTTTCACCCTGGGCAGCTCAAAAATCGAAGTTTTTGAAAGTTGTTTTCTTGATATTGTGACCACCTAAAATGACCATCCAAGGCATGTAAAGCATGTTTTAGGCCGTATTTACGTGTTTCTCACCCTATTTGGGTATCAGGTCCGGGGGGGGGGGGGGTCTCCCAAGCGATTGGTACACAACCTGCTGGTGCAGTTTTTCACCCCGGACAGCTCAAAAATTGAAGTTTTCGAAACTTGTTTTTTTGATATTGTGATCACCTAAAATGACCATCCAAGGTATGTAAAGCATGTTTTAGGCCGTATTTTCATGTTTTTCACCCTATTTGGGTATTGGCCGCACGGGGGGGGGGGGGGGTCTCCCAAGGGATTGGTACACAACCTGCTGGTTCATTTTTTCACCCTGGGCAGCTCAAAAATCGAAACTTGTTTTTTTGATATTGTCACCACTTAAAATGACCATCCAAGGTATGTAAAGCATTTTTTAGGCCGTATTTATGTAGTGTTTACCCTATTTAGGGTGTGTGTGGCTTGGGGTAGATTCTCTGCGAGGTGGACTTGCCGAAGGCAATAGAATTGCCGTTGTGTAGGCTGTTTAGTGACACCTGCAAGATTTTCGAAATTCGCCTTTTTCCGAAACCCTTCTGTCGCCCCTGGGATGGGTTTGGGTGATGATTTAGTGACAATACGGGTACTTGAGCACCCATGGGGACCCGCGTAGTGGCCACCAAGCCCATATAGCCCGAGCCATGGGCCCCCCAAAAGCTTCGAAATTGCTGTTTGTAGGTGGTTCAATGGCCTTTGGTGTGTGCACAAACTGCTTAAGCAGTTTGCCACCCTCTATAGGTCAAAATGGAAAATCACCTCGCAGAGGTTGTTAGATCAAAGCCAGGCAGGCGCATATATGGGGAAAACGCCACATACCCCCCCATTTGGGCCTTTTTGGGCCCATTCACGTACCCTACCCCAAGGGGTTGAATTGTTAGTTTAACCCCTTGTAAAATCATTATTTTGCCCAATAAACGCATCCCCCAATGAGTTTTTGGTCCGGACCCCCCCAGACCCCCCCCCACTTGAAACCCACTTTTTTGAGGTTTTGAGGGAGGGGGGGGGGGGTGAAGGGGGGGGCAAAAAATGACCCCCCCTTTTTTTTGGGTCGAAAATCATGAATCTTTTGGTTTTTTTCCATTTTGAGCCGAAAAAGTGTTTCCGGGTCCCGACTCCATAGGGTTTGTATGGGGCGGAGTGGGACGAGCGCTTTTGCGGTTTATGCACTTTTCAGCCATTTTTGGTATGTTGGCGGTTTTGGCGACCTCGGTTAGCCCGTGGTATCCATTGTGAGGGGTTCGAGTGGGGATGTTCTGACAAGATATGCCTACTATGATACGGAAGGACGCTTTTTGCGGTCTGTAGCCTTGCTTAGGGCCGTTCACAACGCATGCCAAAGACGCGAAATGGCTGTTTCCACCAATAATGGCCCAGTGAATGGGCCGGTCGGTACAAAACCTGCTGATGCAGTTTTTCACCCTGGACAGCTCAAAAATCGAAGTTTTCGAAACTTGTTTTTTTGATATTGTGACCACCTAAAGTAAGAAAAAGTCACTGCCATGTCTTTCTTGGAGGGCTTGATCCAGGCCAAGCCCCCCTTAAAACCCTTTTGTTGATGCTAAGACTAACTTAAGTATTTTTATCTCTCTTTTGAAGCCTAAAGTACACTTTCTCAAGGTAACTAGGGTTGTAACCCTAGCCCCCCATGAAGTTCACCCCTACCACTCAACTGAGCGGAGGTATCTTCCTTCATGGAGGATATACTGAAGTAAAATAGGCATTTCATGCTTTAGGCCTTGGAGGTTGGAGGTGAACACGAGCCAAGTGGCCCAGGACACCGCACACGCAAAGCAACACACCGAGCGGGCGCACCGGTGAACAGGAGCCAAGTGGCCCAGGACACCGCACACGCAACACAACACACCCAGCGGGCACACCGGTGAACAGGAGCCAAGTGGCCCAGGACACCACACACGCAACACAACACACCGAGCGGGCGCACCGGTGAACAGGAGACAGGAGACCCAGGACACCGCACACGCAACACAACACACCGGGCGGGCGCACCGGTGAACAGGAGCCAAGAGGCCCAGGACACCGCACACGCAACACAACACACCGAGCGAGCACACCGGTGAACAGGAGCCAAGAGGCCTAGGACACCGCACACGCAAAGCAACCCACCGAGCAGGCGCACCGGTGAATAGGAGCCAAGTGGCCCAGGACACCGCACACGCAACACAACACACCCAGCGGGCGCACCGGTGAACAGGAGCCAAGTGGCCCAGGACACCGCACACGCAACACAACACACCCAGCGGGCGCACCGGTGAACAGGAGCCAAGTGGCCCAGGACACCGCACACGCAACACAACACACCGAGCGGGCACACCGGTGAACAGGAGCCACGAGGCCCAGGACACCGCCCACGCAACACAACACACCGAGCGAGCACACCGGTGAACAGGAGCCAAGTGGCCCAGGACACCGCACACACAACACAACACACCGAGCAGGCGCACCGGTGAACAGGAGCCAAGTGGCCCAGGACACCGCACACGCAACACAACACACCGAGCGAGCACACCGGTGAACAGGAGCCAAGAGGCCTAGGACACCGCACACGCAAAGCAACACACCGAGCGGGCGCACCGGTGAACAGGAGCCAAGTGGCCCAGGACACCGCACACGCAACACAACACACCCAGCGGGCGCACCGGTGAACAGGAGCCAAGTGGCCCAGGACACTGCACACACGTAGGGCGACCGAGAGACAGGAAAGAACCAACACCCCATGGGTCGGACACACTGGGGCGACCCAGCCGACCCACCGGGCCAGTGGGAGGAGCGGTACTCCAAGGCCACTGGT
This sequence comes from Eutreptiella sp. 'Long Island Sound 2002', assembly GCA_964036045.1. Lineage (NCBI taxonomy): Eukaryota > Euglenozoa > Euglenophyceae > Eutreptiales > Eutreptiaceae > Eutreptiella > Eutreptiella sp. 'Long Island Sound 2002'. The sequence goes on from OZ038386.1 coordinate 46,779,311, forward strand.
CCGAGCCCGGCCAGGCTGCATCGGGGACCTTGGCAAACGTCACCCGGAGCCATGGAAGCAACCGGTGACAGGCGAGCCGGTACACAGTCCAGGAGGGGGTCGCCTGCCAAGCAGAGTGGCCCCGCAACTCAAGCCACAAGGGTGAGGCGGTCGTACCGTAGACTAACAGGAGCAATACCCCTTGTGGTGAGAGATACTCCACACGGCTGGGCAGCCCCCAGAGCTGCCGCCCAAAGGAGGGGGCATGTGGCCCTACCCATGGACACATGTGGGGACACCCTCCCACCTGGGACACATGGACCGGGTGGCCGCGACAATGCCTTCCCAAGCACATGCGGGAGCGGCTCAAGAGGCACCTGACATAGGGCAGTGGGAGGGACAGGACGTCCCCTTGGTAAGCCCTTCTTCCTGCATCGTCAAAGGAGGCATCCCGAGCTCCCGAAGATACCTACCTACCTACCTACACTTTCTCAAGGTAACTAGGGTTCTAACCCTAGCCCCCCCATGAAGTTCACCCCTACCACTCAACTGAGCGGAGGTACCTTCCTTCATGGAGGATATACCGAAATAAAATAGGCATTTCATGCTTTAGGCCTTGGAGGTTAAGCCTAGTGGTCTCCCACCCCAAGACCCCTATACTCAATTGTTTCTACCACTTATTGTGGTCCTACTTTTTAACTATTTCTGAATTCAGTTGCTTGGCCAAGTCATTTTCTGTGTTGGCCTGACATCTATGCCCCACATTCCTAACCAGCACAATTTCACCCAAAAGAGTGCACATGAAGTGCCTGATGCTATCTTGGAGGCCTGAGTCAGTCCAGGTTTCATATAAAATCTTTTGTATTATCCAATTGTGATTGAATCTTTGTGTTTATACCTGCATTGTCTATCTGCAGCCCTTCTGTGTTACACTGGATTTCAATACTATTCATTCATTCGATCCACATCCTGTTCTTGCTCTACTTGCTGCTTTGGTTTGGGTTTTCAACTTCAAAACCTGCAGGATTTCATCAAAATATCTAGGGCATTAATCAAGGACATCTTTCCGGTAGCAGAGACAGTCCCTTGTGACCTTTGGAACCGACCCTGAGAAGAAGTGCAGCACACAAAGCTCAACAACAAGTTTATCATGTCCACGCCAAGCGTCAGGACCTGGCCCATAAGAACTGTCCAAGTACAAATGGGCAAGATGGCCCACCCTATGAGTGAACCACCTTACCGAGCTCCACAACATCTCAGTGTCGCATCTGGGTCCCAAGGAGATCCAGATCGCAGAAGGGCGGAAGAAAATACAGTCCTTACCACCGAGGCCTTAGCGGCCCACGGTGGAGACAGCCTGCGTCATCTCCACAGGCGCGTAGCAGCCTCAGTCTCCCGATCCGCTTGTCCGGCATCATCCTCAACAGCGATTGGAGGCCCTGAGGAATACGAGGAACTGAGGAAGAAAATGGACGAATACATCCTCCATGAGGAGTACTACAAATCCATTCGTGGAGAAGACGGAGAGGAGCCATTGGCAGTACACGGATCCAGACCACGTACAGACCTAGGCTCCTACACGCACTCTGGCCCGTCGTCCGACAGAGCCGAGACAGCATCCCTGCCAAGACGACCGAGACCCGAGTACCCAAGAGCATGTTGTCCAACCCCAAGAGCACCCGAAGTAGGCCCGACCCGAGTTGAGGGACAACATCATCCAAGGCCAACCTACGGTGTCCTGGATCATACAGCCGAACTGCTGGCCAAACTTCTGTCTGGATCAGAAGATCCAGATGTGACGGCCCTATCGGAGGCCATTAAGGCGAAACTGGGTATTGCAGAACCCTTACCCAAGCCAGAGTTGTCCTCCCCCTCCCCCGGACTGAGTACCCTGGCCGAAGATCTTAAGAGATCAAGGGTCTCAAGGCTGTTGCCTAAGGTCACCTGCCCGAGCCCCTTTCACCCCCGTGCCAGGACAGTCCCTATCGCTGAACTACAGGACGTGCCTGTGACAGAGACTGAGAAAAGAGGGCTGTCAGCCCTGGCACCTCTTGCCGGCGTATCACCTTCTGGCCTAACTCCGGGGGGTGGGAAGACGGGCAGACCTATTGCCCAGGCGAACATCCAGCTGGAACTGCCGGAGTTCGACCCCAAAAATCTGCCCGAATGGGCAGAAGAATTTGCTGAGTTTCTTTTGCTGACTGGCCAATCCCATGTGGATGTGGCCACCAAATGCTCATTGTCCCATGTACATCCCTGCTTCATGTTGTACACAGGCTGAGGAGGCCTCTTCTGGAGGCGAAACGCGTACATTAACACTTTGGAGAAGTGTTGGACTTTTGTTTCATATGCTTTTGCACCGTCATTGAAGAGTTCGAAATTAACTCCGTGGATTTTGCTTTTCAAAAGACGAGGGTGAAAACATCCAAGGCGATTTTTATTTTCTACAAGAACATCCAGCTGAAACTGCCGGAGTTCGACCCCAAAAATCTGCCCGAATGGGCAGAAGAATTTGCTGAGTTTCTTTTGCTGACTGGCCAATCCCAGGTGGATGTGGCCACCAAATGCTCACTGCTGAAACGCTCATGCAAAAAGAAATTCTTGCAAAAACAGGTGAAACAGATTGTGAAAACCTGTTCCACCTGGGCAGAGGTACTCCAGAGGTTGGAGAAAACGTTCCCAGTCTATGAGACTGACCTCAGTGTGCGCACACAGATAGAGGAGCTACCTATGCTCCCTGAGTTTCCATCCGCTGCGCGAATCTCTGAATACGTGTGCGACTTGGAGTATCTGTTTTCGAGGATGAACGTGGACTCCTACGGAGCCACTGAGCCCCACCTGTGGCTCATGAGTAAGATCCCCCAACGTACGTGGGATGATTGCCGCTCTACCTCTGAGAGGAAGAGTCGGACCCACTCGTACGATGAATTGGTGGACGTCCTGATTGAGCTAGCTCTGGAGAGAGAGAATGACTCCCACATGGAGAAATTCCTCAAGAAGCACTTGGGTTGAGGTGGTACCCCTACCCCCGAACGTGGCGAAGGGAAAGGGCCTAAAAGTCCCACTAACACCAACCAGGGAGGTGGTAAAGGGAGGGGTAACTTACGTGCCATGAATGAGGCTAAACCTGATGCAGGTAAACCCCCTCTGTTCTACTGCAAACCTGTCAATGACAAGGGGGGGCCTTGTCATGCCTCTGACTGCGATCATCGCAGTAGCTGTATGCTGCAGTTGAAACGACAGCAGCATACCAAGGATGGGAAACCTGTGACCCATCAGGATCATTTCAGGTGTACCATCACCTGTGGCTATTGTGGCAAACGTCGTCACTACGAAGACGAATGTCACATAAAGAAACGGGAGAGTGATAAACTCAAGCGTCAGGAGGCCGAACGCCAGAAGACCCAAACACCCACCAAAAACCCCCAGAATGGGGATAAAGGTGGTAAAGGAGGTGGCAAGGGGGGTGGCAAAAATGGACCCCCTAACCCCCAGAGGCGCTCATCAGCGCCCGTTGCTACACCCTCTCCTGCTGCTACACCCCCTCCTGCCGCAGGTGATCCCAAGAAGCGCCCCCAGGGGGATAACGCTACCCCTGAGGGGAATAACTCCAAGAAGAGGCGATTGGCCTGGATGGCCAGGTCCCTCATAGCTGCAGGGGTGGATGTCAAGTTCCCTGATGAAGAGTAGGGGGGCGGCTCCGAAGAGGAGGACTTGGTTTTCTGGATCCTTGTGAAAATTGGGGATCAAGTTTTTCGAGCGGTGCTTGACACCGGTGCAACACTTTCCATAGTGGCCCGGCGCCTGCTAAAGACTTTCAAGAAAACTAAGACCGTGGCCATAAGAGTAGGGGATGGGCGTACCATCCATTCCTTGGGGGGGGTCGATGTGACTATATGCCTGGGCGACGAAACCGTGACCCAACACTGCAGAGTGCTGGACACCGACGCCTTTGACATCGTCATTGGTACAGACTTCCTACGAAGAAACCCCCAGGTAAAAATGCTGTCTCTCTAGCGTCCCTATTGTTTGCACTGCGAATTTGGCAGTGGGCTGTTCTCCGTACCTTTGGAGCTGTCAGGACGAAAAGAGTCTGGGCTGCGCTACGCATCCAAGACTAACTATCGTATTGAAAACTACCAATTGCCCCGTCAAATTCTTGAAAATGGACTGGCGGCCCTTCAGGTAAACCTGGATGAGATCCAGGTGGAATTGTTTGCGAGCCAACAATAGCACATCATGCAGTTGTACTGCTCGAAACAATTGAACAATGCTTTCCGTTTCTTCTGGAAAGCAATGGGCCTAGCGTATGCTAACCCTCCCTTCTCCCTGCTCGCGAAGCTTCTAACCAAAATCGCTTATGAGGGAGGAAGGATTGTCATGTGCACCCCTGACTGGGGCTGCTCTGGTGAACATGCTTACTGGCGCCGCATGCTAGATCGAATGACCGTGGGAAGAGTGCAACTCCCCGACGGCCCCATCTATGTGCCTGAGGACTCACACACAGCTATGCAGTCCCCTGAGTGGGCCAGTTTCCTGTCCATCGTCGATGGATCTCCCAATCCTGTACCCCTGTGTGACCTAGACCAGGTGCTACTGAAAGAGGTCATGGCCGAAAATCGTGGCCTGCCCCTTCCGATCTCAAAAATCGATCTCCTGAGCACCTATCTGCCACACTTACAGGGTGTGAGTCTCCCGATGACTATCTGGAACCTGCAGCTGTAAAGGAGGATGCTGACGACTAGCTGTCTGAGATCGCCAGCACTATCCCTCCTGTTGATCCCAGCTGTGTTGACCTAAAACACAGTGCCTTCCTAGCCCAGCTGTTGCTAGAGGAGGTAGATCTAGAGTCAACCCCTGAGCCTGCTTCCCCTGTTGGGAAGCCAGTGCTACACATGCAGCCTATGCACACAGGTGAACCCGTGGCCCGGAGTGCTGATGCTCTGGCGCGACCTGCTTCTAATAACATGCCATTGTCGGAGCATGACACTCAGGAACTCCGGCGGCTGTTGTACCTGAAGGCCGAAGGTATTGAGCGCCAAGAGCGGCTGCAATACCTTAGACAGACCTGGAAATCCTCCATCTGGTCTGAGGAGGACGATGATTCCTATACGCTGCCTGATCCTGAGATACCGTTAGTGTATTCTCTGCACTATGGGCAGCAATGTTCCCCTGAGTGGGACGATGGTACTGTGCCTGCCGAAACTGCTGATCGGCAGAAAAAGAAAGAACATGGAAAGAGCAACCTCCATGCTGAGGAGTATTTCCTGCAGAAACTCGAGAGTCTTAACCTTGACCCCCGACTGAAGAAACTGCTGATAACCTATGAGGAGGTGTTCGGCGCCTTGTTGCCTCCCCTCTCATGTAAAAAACTGGTCCAGATGGACCTGAAACTGAAACCTGAATTTGAAAAGACGCGAGTGAGGCGTCGTCCCTATCCCGCTCCGCAGGAACAGGTTGAAGAAATCGAGCGCCAGATCCAGGAATGTATTGATGCTGGCCTCGTTGAGGAATATAAGCAGGGGGACTACCCCCATCACTGCAGTCCCTGTTTCCTGGTTGCCAAACCGGGGTCGACTGCCCTACGACTGGTTGTTGACTATGGTGAGGTCAACACGAAAACCCAGAACCACTCAGGGAGTATTCCTAAAATGGAAAATACCCTGGAGCGTATTGCCAAATGCAGGTACAAGACCAAAATGGACAAACGCTCTGGTTTCTGGCAGGTGGACCTAACCGCCGCAGCTCAGGAGCTGCTGGCTTTTATAACCCCTAAGGGCCGTGTCTTTAAGTGGAAAGTTATGCCTTTCGGGGTGGCTAATGCCCCAGCGCTCTTCCAGGAGCTAATGAACAAAATTTTGTACATAATGAGGCGCAGGCCTCTAGTACAAGAGTTGATTTCTCGGGGTGCAGAAATGGAGGCTCACATCGACGACGTGAGTTTGGGTACCAATACCCAAGAGGACCATGTCCTTCTCCTCCGTGAATTTTTCATTGTGTGTCAAGAAAACCATCTCTGAATCAAACTCGAAAAATGTGAGTTTATGAAAGAGGAGATGGAATATTTGGGTTTCGACGTGGGGTATGGTTGGTGGAAACCAGCCGTGTCTAAGATGCAGCCCCTACAGGACATGCAGATTCGCGATGACCCTAAGAAGGGTCTACACGACGTGAGGAGTTTTGTGGGCGCCTGTAATTTCTATCGGCGTCACATCCACAATTTTACTTACTCTTCTGCCCCCCTCACTGACCTAATCAAGAAAACTACTCCCTGGAGGTGGACCGCCAGAGAGGAAGAGTGTTTCCAGGAGTTGAAGAAGAAAATTGCCTCCTCCAACTGCCTGGGAGTACCCCGCCCTGAGGGCGAGATAGTCCTGATCACTGATGCCAGTGATGTAGGGGGGGGTGGTACGATCTATCAATGGCAGGAGCTTAACCCCGCTGAACTAACCCACTGCCATTATTGTACTAGTGGACTGAACCGTGATGGTTCGTTGAAACATGACTATCCTACCAGTGAGTGGCGACTGGTGCCACTGGGACACTGGAATTGGAAATGGAACCAAGCGCGTTCCAATTACAGCACCTATGACCAGGAAATCCTGGCCGGTATGTTGGTGCTTTCGTCACAATCCCGACTCCTGGGATCTGACCCTATTGTCTGGCTGTGTGACCAGGAGCCTGTGAAGTCTTTTCAGAAGGGCCCACCACCAGAGAAAGCAAAGCTAAAGCGGTGGTGGACTTACCTGAGCCAGTTCAGGCTGACAGTGCATCATATCCCCGGAATAAAGAATGAACTTTCTGACTATATATGGCGCAACAACTTCGATGCGCTTATAGGTGAGAGCTCTGAGGCGCTCGCCAGAGAGGCTTTCCAGCGTATGGATGTCCAGCTTGACCTGTCCATGCGCACTGCTGGAATCCTGGAGGGTTGGAGTCTAACCGACTATCAGTCAGAGTACAAAGAAATTCTCCAAACCCTCAGCACTGGTCTCGAACCCCGTGTCATTGACGGGCACCAGTGGTATAAAAACAATCAGTACCTCTTCTACGAGGACCGAATTGTGGTGCCTGAGGCACGACTGAATGGGTGCCTACAGTGGTCCCATCTCAGTTCTGGTCACACTGGCGCTAATCGCTCAGTGGACTTCTTCCGTGATGCTTCTGCTCTAGTCTAACCCTGATTGAACTGAGGTCGCGTATGCTGACCATTGTGGATGCTTGTGGCTGTCATACCAGCAAGCAGAGCGACAGTAGGGATAGGGGCCTAATCTCCAGCTTACCCATACCGTATAGTGCTAACTCTCTTCTCTACGTGGATTTCATCCACGGCCTACCACGCTTCGGCGGCTATGATAGTTGCCTAGTGGTCACCTGTGGCCTATCTCGCTTCACCCGTGTGTTCCCTTGCAATAAGAAAATCACAGGTGAGCAGACTGTGAAAATGTTGGTCGAACAATGGTTCGAACCCTATGGAGCACCTAAGCATGTGCACTCTGATGAGGATGTACGCATCTGCAGTGACACTGGGTGGTACAAACGAGTGCTAAATGCCCTCAACGTGGAGGTAACCACAGGTGTGCCCTATACCCACACGTCTAACCCTCTCTGTGAGAGACAGAACCGTGTGGTGGAGCAAAACTTAAGAATCCTGATGAAACAGGAGCGTACCAAGGACTGGGTACACCTAGTGCCCTGGGCAGTGCTGACCATGAACTCACAGCGGAGCTCCTCTACGGGTTTCACCCCCCACGAAATGTTCCATGGGGGACGACCTGCTTGGTTCTTCAAAACCCCCTTTCCTGGGGACTTCAAGAGCCCTGTGGGAGATTGGCTGGAACACAAGCAGTCTCTGGCTATCCAGGCTGGGACTAACCTGAGACACATTCGTGACCGTGAACTGAGCCGACGGAACCGCCTACGGCAACCTGCCAGCTTCAAGGTTGGTGACCTTGTTTTGGTACACCATTCACGCCTACACTCCGGGCCACGTAACTGCCTACAGGACCCTTATTTTGGACCCTATCGTATCATCAGGATAGATGGATCCAGGATCCATGTCAGGTGCAGTCCACGTCTAGGTGGTGAACTGCTGTGTGCACCTAAACAGTTGAGGCACTATCACTCCCCTGACGATTTGTCTTGGGATGAGTGGCGCCTCAGCGACAGTGAGGTCGAGCGTATAGACCTAGAGAACGCTGCCAGTCCAGAGGAGGCAGACGAACTCGAAGAGATGACTGCCGATGAGATGGCAGTCGATGGTTACTACGTGGTTGCAGGTATTGCTCGCCACGAGTATAAACAGGGCTGGAAATTCCTAATCCTGTGGGATGGCTATGGGTTATCTGAGGCGACCTGGGAACCTATGTCAGCCTTCATACAACCAGACGGGAGTATCAACCCCATCTTCCGCACCTACCTCGTTGAGAACAACGAGGGGCAGCTCCTAACCCGTGCTGAGACTATGTCCCAGCGTAAAAAGCGAAACTAATTTCCCTGTGTCAGTCTACTGACAGGTGCACTGAGCACTGCACTGACCCTGTCTGTGCCCTGCAGACCCATGCCTATGGTTTCCAGCGTGGGCCAGGTGGCCACTTATCAGGATTGCAGCCACCCAACGAGTGTATGCCTTGTTGACCATGTGTTGCATGGGGACTGCCCTGATGTAATGACCTTGGGGAGCCAACGAAGAACGGTGGCTTACTACACCAGGGGGGAATGACGAGCAAGGTGTTATGAGGCAAGGTGTGTCTTCCCTCCTTGGGAACAAGCGAGCCCACAGTTAGGACCCCTGACTGGTCCAGACCCATGGGGTTCTACCCTTCCTTACAGGGTTTACCATACCCCTATGTGTGCTACGTATGTCTGTGTGTGTCTCACTTCTCTCCCCGGCGTGGCTCCCGGAGACCGGGCTTCGCTGACGTCGGACCGAAGGTCCTAATCAGGTACTATTACCACTCCTATGGCGCCCAATTTCTGTGCTGGCGCCTATCCTTGGGGAAAGACGGCAAAAGCCCTACCTACTAGAGGGAAGGGGTGGCCAAGTGTGCTAAGGGCATACAAAACGCCCACCTTTGCTAAGGGCCAAAAGCTAACGCACTCCCCTGCCCACGTGGAAAAGCACGCGGGACAGGAGACACCACTACACTACACTCACTAACGCCAGCACCGGCCTTAGAAGGCAGGGTGAGCACTCATCACCTGCACTCAACTCCTGCCAGGCCTGCTGACCCTAACCCCTACACACGCTACTTGGTGTTGCTGTCAATGAAGTCTCGGGTCCTAATGACCCTCCTGTGAAGAAGACAAGAGAACACAGCGCTGCTAAGCAACTGTGGCCTAACAGGGACGTCACAACACGTTTCCCTGCTAGGGCTGGGAGGGAAGGGGTGCTCTTGTTGCGTGCACAGCGCGGATGTCGATGGAGTCGAACTGCCCACGCCACTCCTGGCTGAGGCGCAGTATTGATTGTGTGATCAGCGCCCCTGTTTAGCTGGGGCAGAAAAATGGGATAGCCGCCGAAGGCAGCTGCTGCGTGCACCAATCACCCTGAACCTCTCCCACCTGTACAACAAAGGCCAATGAAGGGGTGTTTGTGGCTGAGGAACCAAGCCACACTCCACGTATTATACGCTTCTCAGTGTGACCTATAATACGCTGTCCTCAAACAACCCCTGTCAAGCAAGCAAGCGTTAAGAGACTCCTCAGGTTCTCTTAAAGAACGTACCGAGGAGCCCCTGGGTAACCTAAACAAGGTTTACCGTGCGCATTTCGCGTGGCCTACCCTTTAATGCATCATGTGCACGCATGCAGGGAAGGGAGGCGGAACCATAACCACTGACTCAACCAGGAGGTGAGCTCCTCCTGGGCTAACCTACCTTACTCACCATGCATCGTGTGAATGCCGAAGTGAAGCGAACGCACAACAACCCTATTGCGAGTTATAAACAAGCCTAAGCGTTTAAAGCAACCCTACTTTAACGCTACGGCTACACACGAGCAGACACTTTCTTTTCTTACCTGTGAAGAGGGAACCAGGATGAATTGGGGTACAGGGAAAGCGTCACAGCGTGTGAATGCCTCAATTAGGCACATGCATCGCGAGCACACCGCATATTCTAACCCTACGTGCGCGCTGCGTGCTCCATTCGCATCGCATACCTTTCATTCCTGTTTTGACCTGTGCAGAGCAAAGGAGATGAGCGCCCGAACCCCCAACGAACACAGCGTTGACAACCCTAACGTTTTAACGAAGCAACCAACACGAACGCAATGCATGCGTATGAGATGACACTGGCATACCTGAGAGGTGGGTTGTCCATCTGCTCTGTGGTGTGGGTTCAGTTTGAATACTTTTCCCTAAATTTTATAAAAATTTTGATGCAACTGTGCAAAAACTTCCTTTAGAACTTTAAAAACTACGGCTCATACCTTCATTTTCAAAAGCCGTTTACGCTTGCGCAACCTTGTTTTTGAAGCCCGCTTCCTTTGCGCTTGTCTGCGACTTTGGGTTTGGTGTAAAAATGACGATTTCTCGCGTGATTTCGTCGATTTTTAGCGATTTGACTTGTTAAATCGCTACCCCTTTCGCTAAACCGCAGGAATCACTCCCTGTTGGTTACAATTTCTATTTTTTTCAGCTCCTGGAGATTTGTGTCCTCCATTGGGAGTATTGCTCCGCCCTAGCCCTTGGTCAGGACGTTTACTAAAACGCTGTTCATACAGCGATCGCCGTCCGCATCAGAGCGGTCGACTGTACCCTAGTGGGCAAGCACATGTGTTCTAGGGAGGGAGTACTGGGTTCAAACCCCACTACCCCCAAATTTTTACCAAAAGTTTTCGTCGCACGCCGGCGACTTTTGAGGAATGCCCCATCGAAGGGACATCATTCACGGTACATTACACTGTTTTTCGAGGGTACCTACAGTGTGATAGGATTCTATGAACTGATGAGGATGTTTCTTGGTAAGTTTAATGCATTTTCTGAGGTAATTTTGGGAATATTTGAGCCTTTTTCCTTGGTCCTACTAGCTTAGCTAACTAGTACTCCAAGGGGGAGTAAGAAAAAGTCACTGCCATGTCTTTCTTGGAGGGCTTGATCCAGGCCAAGCCCCCCTTAAACCCCTTTTGTTGATGCTAAGACTAACTTAAGTATTTTTATCTCTCTTTTGAAGCCTAAAGTACACTTTCTCAAGGTAACTAGGGTTGTAACCCTAGCCCCCCCATGAAGTTCACCCCTACCACTCAACTGAGCGGAGGTACCTTCCTTCATGGAGGATATACCGAAATAAAATAGGCATTTCATGCTTTAGGCCTTGGAGGTTAAGCCTAGTGGTCTCCCACCCCAAGACCCCTATACTCAATTGTTTCTACCACTTATTGTGGTTCTACGTTTTAACTGTTTCTGAATTCAGTTGCTTGGCCAAGTCATTTTCTGTGTTGGCCTGACATCTATGCCCCACATTCCTAACCAGCACCATTTCACCCAAAAGAGTGCACATGAAGTGCCTGATGCTATCTTGGAGGCCTGAGTCAGTCCAGGTTTCATATAAAATCTTTTGTATTATCCAATTGTGCTTGAATCTTTGTGTTTATACCTGCATTGTCTATCTGCAGCCCTTCTGTGTTACACTGGATTTCAAAACTATTCATTCATTCGATCCACATCCTGTTCTTGCTCTACTTGCTGCTTTGGTTTGGGTTTTCAACTTCAACATATGCAGGATTTCATCAAAATATCTAGGGCATTAATCAAGGACATCTTTCTCCTAACATGACCATCCAAGGCATGTAAAGCATGTTTTAGGCCGTATTTACGTGTTTTTCACCCTATTTGGGTATCAGGTCCGGGGGGGGGGGGGGGGGCTCCCAAGGGGACTGGTACACAACCTGCTTATGCAGTTTTTCACCCCGGGCTATTCGAAAATCCAAGTTTTCGAAACTTGCTTTTTTGATGTTGTGACCATCTAAAATGACCATCCAAGGTATGTAAAGCATGTTTTAGGCTGTATTTACATGGTTTTCACCCTATTTGGTGATAGGTCCGAGGGGCGGGGGTCCCCCGAGGGGTTGATACACAACCTGCTGATGCAGTTTTTCACCCTGGGCAGCTCAAAAATTGAAGTTTTCAAAACTGGTTTTTATGATATTGTGATCACCTAAAATGACCATCCAAGGTATGTAAAGCATGTTTTAGGCCGTATTCACGTGTAATTCACCCTATTTGGGTATTAGGTCCTGGGGGGGGGCTGTCTCCCAAGGGATTGGTACATAACCTGCTTATGCAGCTTTTCACTCAAGGCAGCTCAAAAATCGAAGTTTTCGAAACTTGTTTTTTTGATATTGTGATCACCTAAAATGACCATCCAAGGTATGTAAAGCATGTTTTAGGCCGTATTTACATGTTTTTCACCCTATTTGGGTATTGGCCGCATGGGGGGGGGGGTCTCCCAAGGGATTGGTACACAACCTGCTGGTGCATTTTTTCACCCCGGGCAGCTCAGAAATCGAAGTTTTCGAAACTTGTTTTTTTGATATTGTCACCACTTAAAATGACCATCCAAGGTATGTAAAGCACTTTTTAGGCCGTATTTATGTAGTGTTTACCCTATTTAGGGTGTGTGTGGCTTGGGGCAGATTCTCTGCGAGGTGGACTTGCCGAAGGCAATAGAATTGCCGTTGTGTAGGTTGTTTAGTGACACCTGCAAGATTTTCGAAATTCACCTTTTTCCGAAACCCTTCTGTCGCCCCTGGGATGGGTTTGGGTGATGATTTAGTGACAATACGGGTACTTGAGCACCCATGGGGACCCGCGTAGTGGCCACCAAGCCCATATAGCCCGAGCCATGGGCCCCCCAAAAGCTTCGAAATTGCTGTTTGTAGGTGGTTCAATGGCCTTTGGTGTGTGCACAAACTGCTTAACAAACTGCCACCCTGTATAGGTCAAAATGGAAAATCACCTCGCAGAGGTTGTTAGATCAAAGCCAGGCAGGCGCATATATGGGGAAAACGCCACATACCCCCCCATTTTGGCCTTTTTGGGCCCATTCACGTACCCTACCCCAAGGGGTTGAATTGTTAGTTTAACCCCTTGTAAAATTATTATTTTGCCCAATAAATGCATCCCCCAATGAGTTTTTGGTCCGGACCCCCCCAGACCCCCCCCCACTTGAAACCCACTTTTTTGAGGTTTTGAGGGAGGGGGGGGGGGTGAAGGGGGGGCAAAAAATGACCCCCCCTTTTTTTTGGGTCGAAAATCATGAATCTTTTGGTTTTTTTCGATTTTGAGCCGAAAAAGTGTTTCCGGGTCCCGACTCCATAGGGTTTGTATGGGGCGGAGTGGGACGAGCGCTTTTGCAGTTTATGCACTTTTCAGCCATTTTTGGTATGTTGGCGGTTTTGGCGACCTCGGTGAGCCCGTGGTATCCATTGTGAGGGGTGCGAGTGGGGATGTTCTGACAAGATATGCCTACTATGATACGGAAGGACGCTTTTTGCGGTCTGTAGCCTTGCTTAGGGCTGTTCACAACGCATGCCAAAGAGGCGAAATGGCTGTTTCCACCAATAATGGCCCAGTGAATGGGCCGGTCGGTACACAACCTGCTGATGCAGTTTTTCACCCTGGACAGCTCAAAAATCGAAGTTTTCGAAACTTGTTTTTTTGATATTGTGACCACCTAAAATGACCAACCAAGGCATGTAAAGCATGTTTTAGGCCGTATTTACGTGTTTTTCACCCTATTTGGGTATCAGGTCCAGGGGGGAGGGGGGGCTCCCAAGGGGACTGGTACACAACCTGCTTATGCAGTTTTTCACCCTGGGCGGCTCAAAAATCGAAGTTTTCGAAACTTGTTTTTTTGATGTTGTGACCATCTAAAATGACCATCCAAGGTATGTAAAGCATGTTTTAGGCTGTATTTACATGTTTTTCACCCTATTTGGTGATAGGTCCGAGGGGCGGGGGTCCCCCGAGGGGTTGATACACAACCTGCTTATGCAGTTTTTCACCCTGGGCAGCTCAAAAATTGAAGTTTTCAAAACTGGTTTTTATGATATTGTGATCACCTAAAATGACCATCCAAGGTATGTAAAGCATGTTTTAGGCCGCATTCACGTGTAATTCACCCTATTTGGGTATTAGGTCCTGGGGGGGGGCTGTCTCCCAAGGGATTGGTACATAACCTGCTTATGCAGCTTTTCACTCAAGGCAGCTCAAAAATCGAAGTTTTCGAAACTTGTTTTTTTGATATTGTGATCACCTAAAATGACCATCCAAGGTATGTAAAGCATGTTTTAGGCCGTATTTACATGTTCTTCACCCTATTTGGGTATTGGCCGCATGGGGGGGGGGGGGTCTCCCAAGGGATTGGTACACAACCTGCTGGTTCATTTTTTCACCCTGGGCAGCTCAGAAATCGAAGTTTTCGAAACTTGTTTTTTTGATATTGTCACCACTTAAAATGACCATCCAAGGTATGTAAAGCACTTTTTAGGCCGTATTTATGTAGTGTTTACCCTATTTAGGGTGTGTGTGGCTTGGGGCAGATTCTCTGCGAGGTGGACTTGCCGAAGGCAATAGAATTGCCGTTGTGTAGGTTGTTTAGTGACACCTGCAAGATTTTCGAAATTCACCTTTTTCCGAAACCCTTCTGTCGCCCCTGGGATGGGTTTGGGTGATGATTTAGTGACAATACGGGTACTTGAGCACCCATGGGGACCCGCGTAGTGGCCACCAAGCCCATATAGCCCGAGCCATGGGCCCCCCAAAAGCTTCGAAATTGCTGTTTGTAGGTGGTTCAATGGCCTTTGGTGTGTGCACAAACTGCTTAAGCAGTTTGCCACCCTCTATAGGTCAAAATGGAAAATCACCTCGCAGAGGTTGTTAGATCAAAGCCAGGCAGGCGCATATATGGGGAAAACGCCACATACCCCCCCATTTTGGCCTTTTTGGGCCCATTCACGTACCCTACCCCAAGGGGTTGAATTGTTAGTTTAACCCCTTGTAAAATCATTATTTTGCCCAATAAATGCATCCCCCAATGAGTTTTTGGTCCGGACCCCCCCAGACCCCCCCCCACTTGAAACCCACTTTTTTGAGGTTTTGAGGGAGGGGGGGGGGGGGTGAAGGGGGGGCAAAAAATGACCCCCCCTTTTTTTTGGGTCGAAAATCATGAATCTTTTGGTTTTTTTCGATTTTGAGCCGAAAAAGTGTTTCCGGGTCCCGACTCCATAGGGTTTGTATGGGGCGGAGTGGGACGAGCGCTTTTGCAGTTTATGCACTTTTCAGCCATTTTTGGTATGTTGGCGGTTTTGGCGACCTCGGTGAGCCCGTGGTATCCATTGTGAGGGGTGCGAGTGGGGATGTTCTGACAAGATATGCCTACTATGATACGGAAGGACGCTTTTTGCGGTCTGTAGCCTTGCTTAGGGCTGTTCACAACGCATGCCAAAGAGGCGAAATGGCTGTTTCCACCAATAATGGCCCAGTGAATGGGCCGGTCGGTACACAACCTGCTGATGCAGTTTTTCACCCTGGACAGCTCAAAAATCGAAGTTTTCGAAACTTGTTTTTTTGATATTGTGACCACCTAAAATGACCATCCAAGGCATGTAAAGCATGTTTTAGGCCGTATTTACGTGTTTTTCACCCTATTTGGGTATCAGGTCCAGGGGGGAGGGGGGGCTCCCAAGGGGACTGGTACACAACCTGCTTATGCAGTTTTTCACCCTGGGCGGCTCAAAAATCGAAGTTTTCGAAACTTGTTTTTTTGATGTTGTGACCATCTAAAATGACCATCCAAGGTATGTAAAGCATGTTTTAGGCTGTATTTACATGTTTTTCACCCTATTTGGTGATAGGTCCGAGGGGCGGGGGTCCCCCGAGGGGTTGATACACAACCTGCTTATGCAGTTTTTCACCCTGGGCAGCTCAAAAATTGAAGTTTTCAAAACTGGTTTTTATGATATTGTGATCACCTAAAATGACCATCCAAGGTATGTAAAGCATGTTTTAGGCCGCATTCACGTGTAATTCACCCTATTTGGGTATTAGGTCCTGGGGGGGGGCTGTCTCCCAAGGGATTGGTACATAACCTGCTTATGCAGCTTTTCACTCAAGGCAGCTCAAAAATCGAAGTTTTCGAAACTTGTTTTTTTGATATTGTGATCACCTAAAATGACCATCCAAGGTATGTAAAGCATGTTTTAGGCCGTATTTACATGTTTTTCACCCTATTTGGGTATTGGCCGCATGGGGGGGGGGGGGTCTCCCAAGGGATTGGTACACAACCTGCTGGTTCATTTTTTCACCCCGGGCAGCTCAGAAATCGAAGTTTTCGAAACTTGTTTTTTTGATATTGTCACCACTTAAAATGACCATCCAAGGTATGTAAAGCACTTTTTAGGCCGTATTTATGTAGTGTTTACCCTATTTAGGGTGTGTGTGGCTTGGGGCAGATTCTCTGCGAGGTGGACTTGCCGAAGGCAATAGAATTGCCGTTGTGTAGGTTGTTTAGTGACACCTGCAAGATTTTCGAAATTCACCTTTTTCCGAAACCCTTCTGTCGCCCCTGGGATGGGTTTGGGTGATGATTTAGTGACAATACGGGTACTTGAGCACCCATGGGGACCCGCGTAGTGGCCACCAAGCCCATATAGCCCGAGCCATGGGCCCCCCAAAAGCTTCGAAATTGCTGTTTGTAGGTGGTTCAATGGCCTTTGGTGTGTGCACAAACTGCTTAACAAACTGCCACCCTGTATAGGTCAAAATGGAAAATCACCTCGCAGAGGTTGTTAGATCAAAGCCAGGCAGGCGCATATATGGGGAAAACGCCACATACCCCCCCATTTTGGCCTTTTTGGGCCCATTCACGTACCCTACCCCAAGGGGTTGAATTGTTAGTTTAACCCCTTGTAAAATCATTATTTTGCCCAATAAATGCATCCCCCAATGAGTTTTTGGTCCGGACCCCCCCAGACCCCCCCCCACTTGAAACCCACTTTTTTGAGGTTTTGAGGGAGGGGGGGGGGGGGTGAAGGGGGGGCAAAAAATGACCCCCCCTTTTTTTTGGGTCGAAAATCATGAATCTTTTGGTTTTTTTCGATTTTGAGCCGAAAAAGTGTTTCCGGGTCCCGACTCCATAGGGTTTGTATGGGGCGGAGTGGGACGAGCGCTTTTGCAGTTTATGCACTTTTCAGCCATTTTTGGTATGTTGGCGGTTTTGGCGACCTCGGTGAGCCCGTGGTATCCATTGTGAGGGGTGCGAGTGGGGATGTTCTGACAAGATATGCCTACTATGATACGGAAGGACGCTTTTTGCGGTCTGTAGCCTTGCTTAGGGCTGTTCACAACGCATGCCAAAGAGGCGAAATGGCTGTTTCCACCAATAATGGCCCAGTGAATGGGCCGGTCGGTACACAACCTGCTGATGCAGTTTTTCACCCTGGACAGCTCAAAAATCGAAGTTTTCGAAACTTGTTTTTTTGATATTGTGACCACCTAAAATGACCATCCAAGGCATGTAAAGCATGTTTTAGGCCGTATTTACGTGTTTTTCACCCTATTTGGGTATCAGGTCCAGGGGGGAGGGGGGGCTCTCAAGGGGACTGGTACACAACCTGCTTATGCAGTTTTTCACCCTGGGCGGCTCAAAAATCGAAGTTTTCGAAATTTGTTTTTTTGATGTTGTGACCATCTAAAATGACCATCCAAGGTATGTAAAGCATGTTTTAGGCCGTAGCGCGGGGGGGGGGGGGGGGGCTCCCAAGGGATTGGTACACAACCTGCTTGTGCAGTTTTTCACCGTGGGCAGCTGAAAAATCGAAGTTTTCGAAAGTTGTTTTTCTGATACCGTGATCACCTAAAATGACCATCCAAGATATGTAAAGCATGGTTTAGCCTGCAGTTATGTAGTTTTTACCCTATCTTGGGTGTGTGTTGCTTGGTGTAGATTCTCTACGAGGTAGACTTGCCGAAGGCAATAGAATTTTGCAAAAAAAGATTCGATATTGTGACCACTTACAATGATGAAATATGTCATGTAAAGCATGTTTTAGCCCCCTTTTATGTGTTTTTCACCCTATTTGGGTGTTGGGGGGAGGGGTCCTCCAAGGGGTCTAGGGCACAACCTGCTTATGCAGCTTTCCGGCCTCGGCAGCTCAAAAATGGAAATCACCTCGTAGAGGTTGTTAGATCAAAGCCAGGCAGGCGTATATAGGAGAAAACGCCACATACCCCCCCATTTTGGCCTTTTTTGGCCCATTCGCGTACCCTACCCCAAGGGGTTGAATTGTTAGTTTAACCCCTCGTAAAATCATTATTTTGTCCAATAAACGCATCCCCCAATGAGTTTTTGGTCCGGACCCCCCCAGACCCCCAACTTGAAACCCACTTTTTAGGCGGGGGGATGGGGGGGTGGGGGTGGGGGGGGGGGTCAAAAATGTCGAAAAAATGACCCCCCCTTTTTTTGGGTCGAAAATCATGAATCTTTTGGTTTTTTTTGATTTTGAGCCGAAAAAGTGTTTCCGGGTCCCGACTCCATAGGGTTTGCATGGGGCGGAGTGGGACGAGCGCTTTTGCAGTTTATGCACTTTTCAGCCATTTTTGCTATGTTGGCGGTTTTGGCGACCTTGGTGACCCCGTGGTATCCACTCTGAGGCTTGTGAGTGGGGATGTTGTGACAGTATATGCCTACTAGGATACGAAAGGACGTTTTTTGCAGTCTCTAGCCTTGCCTAGGGCCTTTCACAACCCGTGCCAAAGAGGCGAAATGACTGTTTCCACCAATTATGGCCTAGTGAATGGGCCGGTACACAACCTGCTTATGCAGGTTTCCACCCCGGGCAGCTCCAAAATCGAAGTTTTCGAAACTTGTTTTTTTGATATTGTGATCACCTAAAATGACCATCCAAGCTATGTAAAGCTTATTTTAGCTTGTATTTATATAGTTTTCCCCCTATTTAGGGTGTGTGTTGCTTGCGGTAGACTTGGGGTAGATTCTCTGCGAGGTGGACCTGCCGAAGGCAATAGAATCACCTCGCAGAGGTTGTTAGATCAAAGCCAGGCAGGCGTATATATGGGGAAAACGCCACATACCCCCCCATTTGGGCCTTTTGAGGCCTATTCACGTACCCTACCCCAAGGGGTTGAATTGTTAGTTTAACCCCTTGTAAAATCATTATTTTGTCTAATAAATGCATCCCCCAATGAGTCTTTGGTCCGGACCCCCCCAGACCCCCCCCACTTGCAACCCACTTTTTTCAGGTTTTCAAGGAGGGGGGGGGGGGGGTGGGGGGGGGGTCAAAAATGTCGAAAAAATGACCCCCCCTTTTTTTGGGTCGAAAATCATGAATCTTTTGGTTTTTTTTTTTTTGAGCCGAAAAAGTGTTTCCGGGTCCCGACTCCATGCGGTTTGTATGGGGCGGAGTGGGACGAGCGCTTTTGCAGTTTATGCACTTTTCAGCCATTTTTGGTATGTTGGCGGTTTTGGCGACCTCGGTGACCCCGTGGTACCCACTCTGAGGGGTATGAGTGGGGATGTTGTGACAATATATGCCTACCAGGATACAACAAGACGCTTTTTGCAGTCTCTAGCCTTGCCTAGGGCCGTTCACAACCCGTGCCAAAGACGCGAAATGACTGTTTCCACCAATAATGGCCTAATGAATGGGCCGGTACACAACCTGCTTATGTAGTTTTGCAGCCTAGGCAGCTCAAAAATCGAAGTTTTCGAAACTTATTTTTTTGATACCGTGACAACCTAAAATGACCGTCCAAGGTATGTAAAGCATGTTTTAGGCCGTATTTACATGTTTTTCACCCTATTTGGGTATTAGGTCTTAGGGGGGGGGGGGGGCTCCCAAGGGATTGGTACACAACCTGCTTATGCAGTTTTTCACCATGGGCAGCTCAAAAATCGAAGTTTTGGAAACTGATTTTTTCCATATTGTGACGACACAATATGACCATCCAAAGTATGTAAAGCCTGTTTTAGGCCGTATTTACATGTTTTTCACCCTATTTGGATATTAGGTGGGGGGGGGGGGGGTTCCAGGGGATTGGTACACAACCTGCTTACGCAGTTTTTCACCAGGGACAGCTCGAAAATCGAAGTTTTCGAAGGTTGTTTTTATGATTTTGTGACCGCACAATATGACCATCCAAGGTATGTAAAGCATGTTTTAGGCCGTATTTACATGTTTTTCACCCTGTTTGGGTATTACCTCCGGGGGGGGGGGGTCTCCCAAGGGATTGGTACACAACCTGCTTATGCAGTTTTTCACCCTGGGCAGCTCAAAAATCGAAGTTTTCCAAAGTTGCTTTTATGATATTATGACCATACAATGTGACTATCCAAGGTATGTAAAGCATGTTTTAGGCCGTATGTACGTGTTTGCCACCCTCTTTGGGTGTTTGCTCCAGGGGGGGGGATCTCCCAATGGACGGGTGTACAACTTGCTCATGCAGTTTTTCACCCTGGGCCGCTCAAAAATCGAAGTTTCCGAGACTTATTTTTTTGATACCATGATCACCTAAAATGACCATCCGAGGTATGTAAAGCATTCTTTAGGCGCTATTTACCTGTGTTTCACCCGATTTGGGTACTAGGCGCACCGGGGGGGGGGGGGGGCTGTCGTTCAAGGGTTGGTGCACAACCTGCTGGTGTAGTTTTTCACCCTGGGCAGCTCAGAAACCGAAGTTTTCGAAACTTATTTTTCTGATACCGTGATCACTTAAAATGACCATCCAAGCTATGTAAAGCATGTTTTAGGTCGTATTTATGTCCTTTTTTCCCTATTTTGTATGTGCGCTGCTTGGAGTAGATTCTCTGCGAGGTGGACTTGCCGAAGGCAATAGAATCACCTCGCAGAGGTTGTTAGATCAAAGCCAGGCAGTATATAGGGGAAAACGCCACATACCCCCCCATTTTGGCCATTTTGTGGCTATTCGCGTACCCTACCCCAAGGGGTTGAATTGTTAGTTTAACCCCTTGTAAAATCATTATTTTGTCCAATAATCGCATCCCCCAATGAGTTTTTGGTCCGGACCCCCCCAGACCCCCCCCACTTGAAACCCACTTTTTTCAGGTTTTGAGGGAGGGCGGGGGATGGGGGGGGGGGTCAAAAAATGACCCCCCCTTTTTTTGGGTCGAAAATCATGAATCTTTTGGTTTTTTTCGATTTTGAGCCGAAAAACTTTTTCCGGGTACCGACTCCATAGGGTTTGTATGGGGCGGAGTGGGACGAGCGCTATGCAGTTGATGCACTTTTCAGCCATTTTTGCTATGTTCGTCGACCTCTGTGACCCCGTGGTACCTACTCTGAGGGGTGCAAGTGGGGATGTTGTGACAGTATATGCCTACTAGGATACGGAAGGACGTTTTTTGCAGTCTGTAGCCTTGCTTATGGCCGTTCACAGCCCGTGCCAAAGACGCGAAATGACTGTTTCCACCAATGATGGCCTAGTGAAGGGGCGGGTACACAACCTGCTGATGCAGTTTTTCACCCTGGGCAGCTCAAAAATCGAAGTTTTCGAAACATTTTTTTTTGATATTGTGACCACCTAAAATGACCATCCAAGCTATGGAAAGCATGTTTAAGGCCGTATTTACGTGTTTTTCACCCTTTTTGGGTGTTAGGTCGGGGGGGGGGGGTCTCCCAAGGGACGGGTGCACAACCTGCTTATGCAGTTTTTCACCCCGGACAGCTCAAAAATCGAAGTTTTCGAAACATTTTTTTTTGATGTTGTGACCACCCAAAATGACCATCCAAGCTATGGAAAGCATGTTTAAGGCCGTATTTACGTGTTTTTCACCCTTTTTGGGTGTTAGGTCGGGGGGGGGGTCTCCCAAGGGACGGGTGCACAACCTGCTTATGCAGTTTTTCACCCCGGACAGCTAAAAAATCGAAGTTTTCGAAACATTTTTTTTTGATGTTGTGACCACCCAAAATGACCATCCAAGCTATGGAAAGCATGTTTTAGGCCGTATTTACGTGTTTTTCACCCTATTTGGGTATTAGGTCCTGGGGGGGGGGGGGTCTCCCAAGGGACGGGTACACAACCTGCTTATGCAGTTTTTCACCCTGGACAGCTCAAAAATGGAAGTTTTTGAAACTTGTTTTTGTGATATTGTGATCACCTAAAATGACCATCCAAGGTATGTAAAGCATGTTTTAGGCCGTATTTACGTGTTTTTCACCCTATTTGGGAATCAGGTCCGGGGGGGGGGGGGGGCTCCTAGGGGATTGGTACACAACCTGCTTATGCAGTTTTTCACCCCGGACAGCTCAAAAATGGAAGTTTTTGAAACTTGTTTTTGTGATATTGTGATCACCTAAAATGACCATCCAAACTATGTAAAGCATGTTTTAGGCCGTATTTACGTGTTTTTCACCTGATTTGGGTATTAGATCCAAGGGGGGGGGGGTCTCCCAAGGGATTGGTACACAACCTGCTTATGCAGTTTGTCACCCTGGGCAGCTCAAAAATCGAAGTTTTCGAAACTTGTTTTTTTGATACCGTGATCACCTAAAATGATCATTCAAGGTATGTAAAGCATGTTTTAGCCGGTATTTATGTAGTTTCCACCCTATTTTGGGTGTGTGTTGCTCGCGGTAGATTCTCTGCGAGGTGGACTTGCCGAAGGCAATAGAATTTCCGAAACTGATTTTTTTGATACTTTGACCATCCAAAATGATCAAATATCCTGTGTAAAGCATGTTTTAGCCCCTCTTTATGTGTTTTTCACCCTATTTGGGTGTTGGGGGGGGGGGGCTCCCAAGGGGTCTAGGGCACAACCTGCTTATGCAGTTTTCCTGCCTCAACAGCTCAAAAAAGGTTGTCCCTCTCCCCTCTTCGAGGTGCCTTGCCGAAGGCAATAGAATTTGAGGGAACCAACACCTCCCGTGGCTCTGACGCGGGCGTTGTTTGCGCGCGCCCCGAGAAGACACACGCAATGACCATTGCATCATCAATGTACTAGTTGTCAGGTGATTCCCCGATCTCCACCTCCAAAAACGCACAAGAAACGGCGAAGGGGGATGGCAGGACGGCAGTAAACACCCCTAAAATACCATCCCCAGCCTCAAATCACAGGAAACACTTTATCTTCTTGGACCAGTTGCAAGAGTTGTAGAAACAAAGCAGCCGATTAAGGTCCTGCACGCTGTGCGCATGTGCGTCCAGGGGTCAGCTCGGAGACAGCACGTGGCTGGGCCACCGAGCTATCTCCCGACGCCTTCCTCTTATCGTACACGGCGGGAGAGAAGGACCCGCGCCAAGGGCTCAGGTGTCTTCGCTGTTGACCCTCCCACTTCCTGCACAAAGGCCATGCCGAGGGAGACGGGGGCTGACAGAACAAAATCATCCGCGCGTTCGTGGGCCGCGTGGCCACACGTCACGGCACCACGTCCGACTGTGAGGGCCGTGGTGTGTGCCCTTCTGAACAGGTGTTGGGCCCCATCATCCATGCAACGTCCCCAGTGTGCCCCAGCATCGTGCACCCCCCGCCTCGATGCGGCCATCCGGTGCATGTCCCATGCCCCCGCTTCGGGTGCCCATGCCCCCCCCCCCCTACCCAGTGATCGCCCCCCCTCCCCCCAACACACACACACCCCAGGGGGTGGGCCGGGGGTGGGGGTGCCCCCCTACTGAACATGCACAAACCCAAGCTGCACTCGGTGAATGCCCCGCCGTTCAGTACTCAGAACACATGCAGGTGCAGAAAAAGACACCTCCAACAGTTGCGGAAACAACACCGGCTGTCGCTCAGACAAGGGCGTTGCCTCTCACAAAGGGAGGGGGGGGGGGGGGGCAAAACCAGGAAGAGATGGCAGGGGGGGCGTTTGGTGTTGATGGGATGGGAAGTAGGCAGACCTATGTTAACGCCCCAGAACCATTGGTTGGACCATTTCTCTTCAGCAGACTGGGCAAGACTGCACAGGTAGCATCCCCCTGGCGGGGCTGGGTTTGTGATTTTGTGGGCGTTTTCGCACAGCTCGCGCACAGCGCGGGCACAGCGCCAATTATTACGGTGATTATTCAGGTAACAACCCTGAAAACCACCCACCTGCGGAATCATGCACAATCAATTCAAAACTCAAAAATTCAAACATCTGATGCTTGCCATGGGTCCCAGGGACCTAATTTCTGCCCCCTATAGCCCCGTCCACTGCAGCAGCCATTCAATGACGTCCTTTCAATCTTCTGAACTTACCGAACTCCCGGTGGTGGAGAACAGCCAACTTTTCGCACAGCGCGCGCACAGCGCACGGTACGCCCCCTTTGTGACATTACAGCCAGGGTAGTGACGGGACCCCTTTTGTGGCTTGCATCCCTAGCTCGGCCCACCATGGCCCTTGTAAGCCCCGAGAACACACACTCCAAACAGCGGCCAGTGTCTTCTTGGCTCGCTGGTGTGGAGGTTGCCATGGGTCAGAGAAGCCACGAAACTCTAAAATATGAACGTTCCCAAGTCACCTCGCAGAGGTTGTTAGATCAAAGCCAGGCAGGCGTATATATGGGGAAAATGCCACATACCCCCCCATTTGGGCCTTTTTGGGCCTATTCGCGTTCCCTACCCCAAGGGGTTGAATTGTTAGTTTAACCCCTTGTAAAATCATTATTTTGTCCAATAAATGCATCCCCCAATGAGTTTTTGGTCCGGACCCCCCCAGACCCCCCCACTTGAAACCCACTTTTTTGATGTTTTGAGGGAGGGGGGGGGGGTGGGGGGGGGTGGGGGGGGGTCAAAAAATGACCCCCCCTTTTTTTGGGTCGAAAATCATGAATCTTTTGGTTTTTTTCGATTTTGAGCCGAAAAAGTGTTTCCGGGTCCCGACTCCATAGGGTTTGTATGGGGCGGAGTGCGACGAGCGCTTATTCAGTTTGTGCACTTTTTGGCCTTTTTTGGTATGTTGGCGGTTTTGGCGACCTCAGTGACCCTGTGGTACCCACTCTGAGGGATGTGAGTGGGGAGATTGTGACAGTATATGCCTACTAGGATATGAAAGGACGTATTTTGTGGTCTGTAGCTGTGCCGAGGGCCGGTCAAATGCCCATGCCAACGACGCGAAATGGCTGTTTCCACCAATAATGGCCTAGTGAATGGGCCGGTACACAACCTGCTTGTGCAGTTTTTCACCCCGTGCAGCTCAAAAATCACCTCGCAGAGGTTGTTAGATCAAAGCCAGGCAGGCGCATATAGGGGAAAACGCCACATACCCCCCTTTTTGGGCCTATTCGCGTACCCTACCCCAAGGGGTTGAATTGTTAGTTTAACCCCTTGTAAAATCATTATTTTGTCCAATAAACGCATCCCCCAATGAGTTTTTGGTCCGGACCCCCCCAGACCCCCCCCACTTGAAACCCACTTTTTGGGGGGGGGTGGGGGTGGGGGTGGGGGGGGGGGGGTCAAAAATGTCGAAAAAATGACCCCCCCCTTTTTTGGGTCGAAAATCACGAATCTTTTGGTTTTTTTCGATTTTGAAGCCGAAAAAGTGTTTCCGGGTCCCGACTCCATAGGGTTTGTATGGGGCGGAGTGGGACGAGCGCTTTTGCAGTTTATGCACTTTTCAGCCATTTTTGCTATGTTGGGGGTTTTGGCGACCTCGGTGACCCCGTGGTACCCACTCTGAGGGGTGTGAGTGGGGATGTTGTGACAGTATATGCCTACTAGGATATGGAAGGACGTTTTTTGCAGTCTGTAGCCTTGCTGAGAGCCGTTCACAACCCGTGCCAAAGACGCGAAATGGCTGTTTCCACCAATAATGGCCTAGTGAAGGGGAGGGTGGGCAGCTCAAAAATCGAAGTTTTCGAAACTTGTTTTTTTGATATTGTGACCACCCAATATGATCATCCAAGCTATGTAAAGCATGTTTTATGCCGTATTTACACGTTTTTCACCCTATTTGGGTATCAGGTCGGGGGGGGGGGGGGTCTCCCAAGGGATTGGTACACAACCTGCTGATGCAGTTTTTCACCCTAGGCTGCTCAAAAATCGAAGTTTTCAAAACTTGTTTTTATGATATTGTAACCACCCAAAATGACCATCCAAGGTATGTGAAGCATGTTTTAGGCCGTATTTACATGTTTTTCACCCTATTTGGGTATTAGGTCCGGGGGGGGGGGGGGGGTCCTCCCAAGGGATTGGTACACAACATGCTTATGCCGTTTTTCACCCCGGACAGCTCAAAAATCGAAGTTTTCAAAACTTGTTTTTTTGATATTGTGACCACCCAAAATGACCATCCAAGGTATGTAAAGCGTGTTTTAGGCCGTATTTACGTGTTTCTCTCCCTATTTGGGTATTAGGTCTGGGGGGGGGGGGTCTCCCAAGGGATTGATACACAACCTGCTTATGCAGTTTTTCACCCCGGACAGCTCAAAAATGGAAGTTTTTGAAACCTGTTTTTTTGATATTGTGACCACCTAAAATGACCATCCAAGGTATGTAAAGCGTGTTTTAGGCCGTATGTACATGTTTTTCACCCTATTTGGGTATCAGGTCGGGGGGGGGGGGGTCTCCCAAAGGATTGGTACACAACCTGCTTATGCAGTTTTTCACCCTAGGCTGCTCAAAAATCGAAGTTTTCAAAACTTGTTTTTTTGATATTGTGATCACCTAAAATGATCATCCAAGGTATGTAAAGCATGTTTTAGGCCGTATTTATGTAGTTTCCACCCTATTTTGGGTGTGTGTTGCTCGGGGTAGATTCTCTGCGAGGTGGACTTGCCGAAGGCAATAGAATTGAAGTTTTCGAAACTTGTTTTTTTGATATGGTGACCACACAATATGACCATCCAAGCTATGTAAGGCATGTTTTAGGCCGTAGTTACGTGTTTTTCACCCCATTTGGGTATTGGCCGCACGTGGGGGGGGGGGGGTCTCCCAAGGGATTGGTACACAACCTGCTTATGCAGTTTTTCACTCTGGACAGCTCGAAAATGGAAGTTTTCGAAACTTGTTTTTTTGATATTGTGACCACCTAAAATGACCATCCAAAGTATGTAAAGCACGTTTTAGGCCGTATTTACCCGTTTTTCACCCCATTTGGGTATTGGGCGCACGTGGGGGGGTCTCCCAAAGGATTGGTACACAACCTGCTTATGCAGTTTTTCACCCTGGACAGCTCAAAAATCGAAGTTTTCGAAACTTATTTTTTTGATATTGTGATCACCTAAAATGACCATCCAAGCTATGTAAAGCATGTTTTAGGCTGTATTTACGTGTTTTTCACCCTATTTGGGTATTGGGTGGGGGGGGGGGTCTCCCAAAGGATTAGTACACAACCTGCTTATGCAGTTTTTCACTCTGGACAGCTCAAAAATCGAAGTTTTCGAAACTTATTTTTTTGATATTGTGATCACCTAAAATGACCATCCAAAGTATGTAAAGCACGTTTTAGGCTGTATTTACGTGTTTTTCACCCCATTTGGGTTTTGGGTGGGGGGGGGTCTCCCAAGGGATTGGTACACAACCTGCTTATGCATTTTTTCACCCTTGGTAGCTCGAAAATCGAAGTTTTCGAAACTTATTTTTCTGATACCGTGATCACCTAAAATGACCCTCCAAGCTATGTAAAGCATGTTTTAGGCCGTATTTCTGTCATTTTTCCCCTATTTTGTGTGTGCGTTGCTTGGAGTAGCTTCTCTGCGAGGTGGACTTGCCGAAGGCAATAGAATTTCGGTCGGGAAAGTACGACTGAGCCTGAGTTGGCAGTGGTCGTATCGTAGTGGATGTGCCAGAGGGCTGGGGTGGGCAAAACACTCTCGGACCTGCAACCTGGGAACGGTGGGCAATCACTACAGGCAATGGAGCCACGGTCAACCATGCCAAAAAAAAATGTTGCATCAGCATCGAGCCACGAATGAGTGCTGCCCAAATGGATCCCACCCTGGGCTGGGGGAAAATTGGCTTGCGCGGGGGGGGGGGGATGGTCATCGGAGCCCCTTTCCCGGACCCCCCCCCCCCTTCTGGGCTCCACTGACGGCGACCCCCGACGGGCTGACAGGGGAGGTTGGGGGGGGGGGGGTGCTGAGGTACCACAACACACATGACTCAAAATGTCCCCCCACGATGCGCTGATCATTTTGAGGGATGTGTCATGCGGGAAAATTTTTTTGAAAACACTCAGAAAGACACACACACACACACACACACACACACGCACATGCACATTCATATGGTCACCAGCAAATATAGACGGAGTATCTAGGAAGAAGCGTTGCCTTGTACTGCAGGTTGCAGTGGGGTGACTGTCATAGGCCGAGGCGCCGACTGTGTCCTGCAGATTGTGGGGTGTGGAGTGTGCTTTGTGGGGCGTATGTAATCACACCTTGGGAACGTAATGTGTGGGCGCATAACAAGGGTCTTCGACGTCACATTTGAGGGACAATTCCTTCTCGTCGACCTGCAGCTCCCCGGGGCTCGCGATGGTATATTCCAATGGCCTACGGACCAAGACGCCAGCATGCACCTTCCGGCACCCAAGCTGTTTGGGGGTAGTCGTCTCGGGGATCCGCACGGACCCAAATGCCAGGGGGGTCTCGGAGTCCCGGCTTGGGAGAGGGGTTTGCCATACAGGCAGGGGTGCATTAGAAGGCAAGGGGCCTCAGAGGTGGCCCCAGCAGCCAGTAGGCAGGCGGTTGGAGGAGGTTGCCAAAGCGGTTGGGGGCGGTTACTGTTGATTACAAATGCCATTGAAGCCGGCACTTGGCGTCAGGGGGACAGTGGCTGGGCATAGGCTGAGCGCCCTGGAGGGGCCCCCCTCCGATGCATCCCTGCATACAGGCCCAGTGGGTGTGCTGGTTGGTACTTCCTGGTGGGCACACTGGTTTGGCTTTCCAAGAGGGAATTGTCCACATTGTTTGTCCACAGAAGGCAGGGGTTCTGCGAAGGAGGCTCGGAGGTCCGGGCCTATGAATGGCCTTTGTCAAGACCGGCCGCAGTGTGCATCTGCAGGGGGGGGTGCGCACAGGGACCTTGGAACTTGCAATGCACAGAACTGCACGAAAATGCAAGGGATGGGGTCCAGCCAACAGTGTTGAGAAACGCCCTTCAAAAACGCCATTGCGCATCGACTCGTTGTGGTATAACGTGCATCGTTTGGGAGGGGCGGGCGGTGCTTGTATCCAGCCAAACTGAACGAGCGGTTGACATCTGCGAATGTCACGGGAACGCGGATCAAGAACTCTGCGCACCGCGCCAAATGGCTTGTGGAGGCGCGTTTTGCACAACAAATTCGTCCATGATACACAGAACACAGAAATGTATTGGGCAGAAATGGACCAGAACATGATGCACAGAAATGCTACAAACTGCACACCAATGCACATCAGCCATGCTGCCAGTCACCGACAGCATTTCTGGATGAGGCACAGCGGTTGGCAATTAACCGACAGTAGTTGGTGGTCAACGGACAAAGCCGGTAACGGCCAACAGATGGTGGTTAACCGGCCAACCGCCGGCGGTTGGCTGGTGATGGCCGGTAGGCGCCGGGGGGGGCGACCTCAAAGGCAATCCTTGCGTTTGTGGATGTTACAACAGCAAGAGCGAGACCCTGTCACCAACGCTGTGTCTGCCAGGCAGACAGCCTGTTGGCCCCCTGGTGACACTGTTAAATCAACCGAGAAACCGGGAAACATGATGTTCTGGGTGGACCCCTTTGGTAGGGACACTTGCCCCGCTACACCGGGGGCCCCACGGGCGAGTGAGTCCTGCCGTCTGCATTTCCTCTTGCCGGCGGCCCCAGGCAGTAGATCATGCCGGACGTCGCTGGCAGTGATGCGGAGATCAGCGCCTCCGGGCAGTGCACCACGCCATAAGCGGCGGATGTGGGGAGGTCTGGCGTCAGTCAATCAATCCATTCGTCAGCGCGGGGCACGGATGAATGGGGCGACAAGCGTTCGTCGATGACGATGCAGTCGCCGGCCCTTGCTGGACCTCCTGGTTCCAGGCCCAAGCGCAGTCCGCAGGGCGAAATGCGGCTACAGGTCCTCTACAGGGTGCTGGGGGTTCCCTGGAGACACCAGCCACTCCAAAGTTGTTTCTGGCAAGAAAGGGGGGGTGGCGGTACTTCGGAGGTCTCACACTCTTTGACCTCAGATTCAATGCCGCCGGTTTGGTGCCCCGGCTGCAAGCTGCGCATCCCATTGATTCAGGGAGCCGCCACTCGGACCTGCCAGGCGGTGCAGGGCAGGGCGATCCTGAATGGGAAAAAAACAGTGTTCCGTTACACAGTTTTCCCAAAAAAGCCCGCCGGCACTCCATGTGTTCAACCATGGTTGGTGGCGGTTGGCGGTTGGGGGTTGGCGGCGATTGGCGGTTGGCAGTTGGCAACTGGCGGTTGGTGGCGGTTGGTGGTGGTTGGCGGCTGTTGGTGGTTGGTGATTGGTGGTTGGTGGCGGTTGGTAGTGGTTGGCGGTTGGCGGTTGGTCGCCGCTGGCGGTTGGCTGGCAGTTGGTGGCGGTCGGTGGTTGGTGGGAGTTGGCGGTTAGCGGTTGGTGGTCCCTTGGGGCGGTCCTTAAGGGCGGTCCTTCACAAAAAAAAATCCTGGTTCCTTAACGACCGCCCTGGTGCAGGGGTTCCAATTCAGGGATGACCACCTCTGGCTCCAACAATGACCTGGGCTCCTTGGCGCAACCCCTGGGGCATGGACATACTCCGCCCACTTGTACGTCGCCGAGAAGCGATCCACGAGGTTTGGGGTTGACTCGGTCTCCTCCTGAAGCGTCTTCCGCAGTTTGGCCATCGTTTGGCACGCCTCAGCGGCCACCTCCTTGATCCGGTCGCCGTGCTCGCCCCAGGCGTTCGTGACCTGAGACAGTACAGGGCTGGGTCTGCGCCTGCCTCCACGGGGAAGGGGTGGGGGCCTGAACCCGAAAGGCCATGCCCCGCTGGCACCTCCCGCCTCCGATGCCCCGGCGTTCGAGGCTGGGAACACAATCCCAGGGACCGGGAGCACGGGGCGCTTGGGGCGCCTCGGCAGTGGCTGCGGACCGAAGGGTGGGGGTTCGACATGGCCATCGCCGTATTGCGGAGGTTCGGCCGAGGGTTGCAGATCTCATCTGCGGCCGCGTCTCAGGGGGTGTTGTCGCACAGTGCGCGCGCGGTGCGGCACCTTCCTGATGTTTCTGGGGTTGTTACCCTGTGAAGGGGCCCACCGCAAACCACTTTGGCGGGTGTCCTCAAACGCTTGTGGATGGTCGCCAGAGGCCTTTGGATGATACCTCGTGTACATCGAAGGTGCGCGCGACACCCTCTGAGCCGTGCCCACCGCACGCGCGCGCGGCCGCCCGGGGTGTCACGGGTCGTGCGTCCTCAGGGAAGTGGGTGTGAAGGGGTTGGGGGGGGGCGCCCTGTGAATGCATTGGGCAGGGGTTCAGGGGCACACCTTCTCATTCTTGTGCCGCTGTGGAATGTCCACGCCCGAGGACGCCTTGAGGAACGACTCCGGCGTCTTGGTCATTGTGCTCAAAATTTTAAAAAAATATATTCGTATCTACAAACGTGTCAGGCAGCGCGGTAAGCTCCACGTGAGAAATTTGCGTCGTTGCGATGTCGTGGCCTGTGCACTCCGATGGAACCCCAACTTCCCATCTTGCAAGTTGCAAACCTAGTCACTCTTCAAGCAAACGAGGCATTGCACATCAATCAAGACGTGCTACAAGATACTCATGAGAACACTCCCCCACTCGTTGAAAGATTGAAGCCCACAACTAATGAAGCGAGTCATGCTGACTTAGATGACTCTAGTACACGAAATCTCAGGCGTCTCCCGCACGCCCACAGGAACATATGCGCATATGTTACCGTTAGTCTGCGTAATATCACGTGTGAGTCCGTTCGTAACATTAGAATGCGCAACGAGAGACAAAGATTGAGCTTGAAAACGCACATGCTTCACGTCTTTGCTCTACCGAGCGATGGGGTATCAAAGCTTTTCGTGGATGTTTGCATGCCACGGAGTTGCCCACACAAAAAGGCACATGCTATAAATTCAAAGGTTCACTCGACATGTGATACCATCACGATACTTGCATATTGGCATGCACCATGTTCTAGTGGTGTTGTTAATAGTGTTGCTGTTATTAGTGGTGTTGTTATTAGTGGTGTTGTTATTAGTGGTGTTGTTATTGGTGGTGGTGTTATTAGTGGTGTTGTTATTAGCGGTGCTGTTATTAGTGGTGTTGTTATTAGTGGTGTTGTTATTAGTGGTGTTGTTATTAGTGGTGTTGTTATTAGTGGTGTTGTTATTAGTGGTGTTGTTATTAGTGGTGTTGTTATTAGTGGTGTTGTTATTAGTGGTGTTGTTATTAGTGGTGTTGTTATTAGTGGTGTTGTTATTAGTGGTGTTGTTATCAGTGGTGTTGTTATTAGTGGTGTTGTTATTAGTGGTGTTGTTATCAGTGGTGTTGTTATCAGTGGTGTTGTTATGAGTGGTGTTGTTATTAGTGGTGTTGTTATGAGTGGTGTTGTTATCAGTGGTGTTGTTATTGGTGGTGTTGTGATCAGTGGTGTTGTTATTAGTGGTGTTGTTATCAGTGGTGGTGTTATCAGTGGTGTTGTTCTTAGTGGTGTTGTTATTAGTGGTGTTGTTATTGGTGGTGTTGTTATTAGTGGTGTTGTTATTAGTGGTGTTGTTATTAGTGGTTTTGTTATTAGTGGTGTTGTTGTTAGTGGTGTTGTTATTAGTGGTGTTGCTATTACCTTTTCTTATCCTGCACAGCTTCACCTGCAGATCAGACGATCTAGATGAGGCTCTATTCCATGTTGTCGCACTGCCGATGCCTTTGACAAAACTTGTTGAAACGTGTCTGTCCGGGCGCACACACTTCGAGCTTCACGTTCGTGGCTCTTGAATATCTAGCAACTCAGAATTATTCCTTTTGAACACCTCTTGTGTCAACGGGTGGAGGTGGAGTGGCTTTGAGTGGCTGCACGGTTTAGTAGAGAAGGAATATGGGAGCGCCCGCAGCCCACAAAGCGTGCAGCGAAAAACAAAAAACAAAGACAAAGAAGGCCACGAGCGTCACAAAAGACGTAAGTTGCAAGTCTGTGGAAGGCAGCTGAAAGACGGGCAGAAGTACTAGCGAGCAAGGGCTTGCAAACTACTCACGACATGTGCAACGGGCGCACATAGCAAAGTTGTCAGCATCTCGTTCACTCACCCATGAACACCAAGGAAAATGTACGTACCGGGCTCAGCCTCCTATCAACCCCGAGCCACTATCAATTAGAGGGGTCATCTGATCTAAACTACATAGCGCAACATACCCTGTAAAACAATTCATCTCGAGTACCCGATATGCGAATGAGGAAGTGTAACAATGGTGACACGTAGAAGTGGCTTAGAGGATTGGGAACCGAAATGAGAAAGGTAATCAACATGGAACCAACTCATGCCCCGCTACTCGACAAAGCAACCATGCACAAACGAAGCCAAAGTTTCCGTGAAACACGCAAATTATTTCGACATAAGCCCGAGTACCATCACATGACACCTAGCAGCTTCATTGCTCATTGGTGCACCCCGAGTGTAGCGCACGCAAAAAAGATCCCGAGCGGTCAGAGATTCACACGTGCAAAAATTTGAGGCGAAAAGAGTAATGCCTAGAACACACCGCAAAATTATCCATTCCCCGTGACTAGGCTTGTGAGGCAAGGCGCAGGACTCGTGAGTGGCACCACAAGGAAAACATTGCCATAGCTTCAGCAACATTGTCTATCCAACAACATTCTAACCATGCCACAGAAAGTGTAAAGACAACATATTGCTGATGCTCAATGTGACGTGTTCCGCAGTGATGGTCTCGTCGGTAGGCACCAAATTGAGCCCAAATTGCAAGCAAACATGGCACGGGCGGGGTGCCATAGAGCGCACGACGTCCCGGTTTACCAAAACTTTTGGGTACTGCCTTTGGGGAGAGAATATGCGACAATGTGAGAATTTTCGGTTGAGAATAGGAATGGCCGGACCCCCCCCCCTCCGCCCCCCCCCTCCCTCCCTCCCTCCAACACAGGTCGGTGGCCCCACACTCCCTGCTACACCCGTATACCCCCGTAGCAAAAGACACAAGCACTAGATAAAGACCAACATCCTGAACACACTGCATCTCCTTTCGAAAACTACTCAAACACCAATACATTACCAAGTTGTTCTCAATTTTACGAGCTGTGTCATACATTTCCTGTAACGCAATGACGTCACACTTTGGAACCTTGCAACAAGTCATCCAACGAGATTTACAGTTTGCAGCAGTGGCTACAGTGTCCAACTTGGTCTTCATAGTGTGAAAATTGGCGCCATATTGGCGCTACGCAAAGAAAGTACGAAGAAAAACGACCTTTTCCAAAACCAACCAAAAGGGTTGGAAACACAAGGCAATACAACACTGTAGACGGGCCGATTAAATCACAATTATGTTGATCTATTGATTCGCTGTCTTACAAGCAAGCAAACACGCAGCAGAAAGAACAAGGTTACAGAGGGTCGTTTTTGGGTTTCCGGCAGTCCCGATGACGGACTTGAGAATGGGAATCGCCGGAGCCCCCCCCCCCCCCCCAAAGTTCTCAGATTGTCGCTCATTCTCCCCCCTTTTGGGTACGTTGTCAAAACCAAACTTATTTTGGGGCCAACAGAGAACTCATGTTTTTATTCCTGAAAGGTATGTATGCGTGTTTTATATAAATCTGATCATACTCTCTCTGATATTCATTGGGATCCATTGAATTGCCGGTGTCTGCTTGATTTCTGGGTGCCGGATGATGTTTGCTTCATAAGTTTTACATGCTTTGGTGAAAGATTCAAGTTGGGGCACCGTCGATGCTTGTAAGAGCGAGGCCATAACTTTTCAGATTCCCAACTAAGGTGTGTTGTCTCGTAGCCTCAACCTAAGGTATTGCCCTCCCAAGATTCAATGTCACCATGGCAGCATGACAAGTTGTCGTTTCGTGAAACGAGGTGTTAAATGCTTGTTCGCAACCTGGTGAGGTTTGGACTACATAAGTTGTAAGGTTTTTGTGACCGTTGGTGTCATAGTCACTTTGATCATTTAGGTCAATGTTCGCCGTTTTTGAAGATACTTGTACCACGAGGTAGGGAATGCAAAGGGCTCTTCAATTGCCTCTTCTGCGGCTTTGTCCACCATGCACTGGGCAACCACACGCCTTGCTGCCAAGGAATGTAGGTACATGACCTATTGCAGGCTTTGGTTGGAGCACGTTTTAGAGGAGAATGGTAGGAAGTCGGCAGCGGCAAAGAGCCAGGAAAGATATTGGCACGCCTCGGATGCGGTTGTCATGTGAGCGGCCCATGCTTTTGTTCTGCTGCTTTTATGCATTTTGCAAGGGGGGGAGGGGGGGTTCTGCGAGATTCGGGTTCATGGAGGTAGGCGGGTGTGTAGAAAAACTGATCCAAAAATGACCAGATTTCGGCTCTGAAGACGCACTCGCAGAGCCATGAGGCACCCCCAAAACAGCCCTTTTACCATCCTAGCGCAAAATGTGGGTCCTATAAACGCGTAGGACTTTTAGGGGGCCGTTTTGAGCCGTCTAGCTAAAGTTGGGGGCGGTCCACGAAAAGCAACGTTTCGAACCTGCTCAGGGCCATCCTGCACAAGTGGGCATCACATGCATTCACGAATTCGCAGTCTTCTTCCTCAGACGCATGTGGCAAATCACCTGTACTCAAGGTGGCCATGTGCCGGGATGATGCAATTTTTTTTGTCCAAACGCGACCTTGCCTTGTTCTGCCGCATCCTTGCCCTTGTTGGCCTTGTTATCCTCACCACCCACCAGGCTTGTGCCCGTGCATGACATTCAAGTGCAAGCCCAACCGAAGAGGCACATGTAATGCGTTAACAGAGTACATCAAGAACAAACCGTGCGGGCCAAATAATTGCTCTCTCAACTAGCAAGGCAAGTTCAGCACACCAATTTTTGCACACCTTCTCCTCCCAAAGCTGAGGTCCGGCGGCTCTTGGCTTTTGCGAATGGGCCAGGAACATCGTCAATGATGGAATTTAACCTTCATATTTGTGTTACGCCACAAGAAATACCATCCCTCCGGTATAGTACCCACCAATCCATTGCGGGGAGTGAACGGCACAATTCGCTCAAGCCGCACTTCCTGTGGTATGCTTTTACTACTGGGCATACATTTGCTAATGCGACACAGCATGGTGGTCGCGATAGAGGTTACTTAGTAATGAACTCCGGCACCGCATCCCAACTGCAAGTAGCGGTTTCTTGTTGGGTTGGATCCGGCAAAATGAAGATACCTATTGAACATATAAATAAGGACCATTTGTGCCACAGGGGGCGCCTAGGTTCAGTCCCTGGCTCCCCCACTCTTCACCGGGGCCTAAATACCAACCGTCAAACAAGCCAATATGGCCAAAATGGCCGAAAATAATAAAAATGAAGCCTCGTGAACATGGCATACTAAAAATGCAGCCGCCTGAACATGGCCAAAATGGTCAAAAATAATGAAAATGCAATGGAGAAATTGGTTGGTGCCGAAAAATTTTGGTGCCCCGTTTAAAGGGGCTTCGAGAACTGGTCACCCCATGTGTTTATACCGAAAATGCTCAGTTCGTTGTGAGCATTTTCCTTGGCCCCCAAGAAGGAAGGATGTGTGCCGCCATTTCTAGCATTGTGGCCATGCCGATTTTTCCCCACCATGGGGACTAATCTCATTTGTTGCTCATCAAAGATCCCGCCCTCGAAGCTCAGCCCCAGCATGATGTAGCGGTTGGTGTGTGGTGACTTGTCGGGGCCACGACATCGTCAAACTCAACGCTCATTTCAATGGTGTACATCGCTATGAACGGCCTGGGCACCCTGTGGGGCACCTTTTGGGTGCGGGCCGTGCCAAAGAGGTCTCTTTGCTGTCAAGGCCCCCCACCTTTGTAGTAAGGTTTCGAACCTGGTAGTTTTGAAAATAACCGGTTTTAAACGATTATTTTTACAAAAATAACCGGTTTTTCCAATTATTTGCCCTTTACTAACCAAAATCTGGCCATCGGCAGAAGAGAGCCCATACAAGTCGCAGCACCCTAATCAAAAGTACGTGAAAAGTTGTAAGTCATCATCGGCCATTGTTTATTGCTACCAAAGCCTCTGTTTAGTGCAAAAATTGGACAAAATGCACTGCCGAAACGACCCCGAAAATTTTGGAACCAATCCGATTAATTGGTTTAAATCAGTTTTCAAAATAACCGGTTGTGCCGATTGTTTTGAAAAAAACCTCCAATTATTGCCGATGACCGGTTTTTCCGATTAATTGGTAAAACCGGTTCCAAACCCTACTTTGTAGGGAGTGCGGGTGGCTGCAATTTCGCCTGGATGCCATGGTGGTTCAAAAAAAGGGGTGTTTTTGGTCCCAGCACCTTTTATTCAAAGGGCCAAAATGTTGAAAGGGTGTCGGGGTCAAGGACTGCACCCGGGCGCCGTCCATGATTTGTACTTTCATAACGATGTCATCAAGGGTGAGAAGGAGTGAAGGGAGCAAGTAAGCAAATTTCCACATGAACTGTTCATAATCCGGCCATTCGACTGAATCAAAGACGCAGGGACATATTCCAATCCAAGGATTGAGTTTTGGAAAAGATCATTAAAAGCATCCATGAATTTTTGAGAAGTTTTCGCATTTTGCACCAATTGACGAACCCTATGTCTCAGCTTCTCAACAGATCGCCGATGATGAATAAGATTTTCAAAGGTTTTTTAAACCTCTCCATGATTATGTTGGGCACCACTGGTGGTTAATCTAACCAACTGTTCAATCACCCAACCGAAGGCCTCAATGCCCTCATCATAACCCTTCACTAACGAGAAAGGGTCATGTTGGCGAATTTTGGCTCCATGATTGATGCATCATTAGCTCCTTTGGCGGCACAACATCCCGCCACCTATCTACATTAGATTCGTCTTTTTGGGAGCATACGTTACCCCCCTTTTGCGACAGCCAAGGGGCCACCGCCCCACCGCGGGACTCTTGCCGTTCCGTTTTTGGAAGCTTCGTTGCACTATAGTGGGCAAAACATAGTTGGTCTATAGCCGCTACCGTGCGTTGATTCCTTTCCATTTTTTCCTTCCATGCGGACTGCCTAACTAATGACCAGGGTGATGCATGCTATCTCTAAGTTTCTCACATCGACCCAAGGGGGCTGATCCTGGTCGGGACCCGACCCCAAAGGGGGGGGGGGGGGCTCTACGGACCCCAAAATTGTTACACGGAACAATGTGCTTTGTTGGCGCCGGAGATTTTGTTTTAGGGGGAGCGTTAGCGTGCCGGGCACGCGTCATGCATCTTTTTTGACCCGTGCCCCACCGGTGGCCTTTTAGGGGGTGTAGCTATTTGGGCATGTGGCTGTACTAGAGATCCATACTTTGAGATACTAGGGGCATCATTGTGACCCCTAGCGTAGGTTTTGGCTTCTGATTTTGTCCCCTTTGTTGGGGACCCCCGAGATTGCAGGGGTGATGTAGCCAGGGGTATGCGCCCGCCAAATCGCTGGCGGCGGTGGCGGGGAAAGTTCGTCTGGCGGTGGCGGGGAAATTTCCCATAATTCCTAAAGGCTATAGTGGGCTTGTCCAACAGCTGCTGGTGCGATGATTGGGATTGGTGGAATTATGGGGAATTATGGGGAATTATGGGGAATTTGGGTGGAATTATGGGGAATTATGGGGAATTATGGTGGAATTATGGTGGAATTATGGGGAATTATGGGGAATTATGGGGAATTATGGTGGAATTATGGGGAATTATGGGGAATTATGGGGAATTATGGGGAATTATGGTGGAATTATGGGGAATCATGGGGAATTATGGGGAATTATGGGGAATTATGGTGGAATTATGGGGAATTATGGGGAATGGTGGTGGAATTATGGGGGAATTATGGGGAATTATGGGGAATTGTGGGGAATTATGGGGGAATTATGGGGGAATTATGGGGAATTATGGGGAATTATGGGATGTCATTTGTTGTGTTGCTGATGGTTGTTTTTTGTCGTCGTATGGCCCCTTGCTTCCACAGACATGTCAGACTTTCATCCTCACAACAATGTTCCCCATAATTCCCCATAATTCCACCCAAATTCCCCCTAATTCCCCACAATTCCCCCTAATTCCCCATAATTCCCCATAATTCCCATAATTCCAGTCGTCTGGCGGGGAGCCGTCGTCTGGCGCTGGCGGGCGCATACCCCTGCGTAGCATTTCCGCCCTCTTTTGGGCCCCAACCTTCCGGTGCTATTGAGGAAACCGGGATAATCTTTGAATGCACACTTTGTTGTGTAGCCCCTTGAGCTGGGGTTAGGGACTCTGAATCCACGCTTTGTTGCGTGGCTCCTTGAGTTGGGTTAGGGACTCGCAATCCATGCTTGGTTGCGTGGCCCCTTGAGTTGGGGTTAGGGACTCTTAATCCGAAAATGGCATTGCACCTACGCCATGCCACACCGCATGGCACAAGCGCACAAGCTCATATGCTGGGTGCAGCGAAGAGGAGAAAACAACAGTGTTGCAAGCCTGTGACAATTTCTGAGCCCCATTGCCACCGAAGGCGAAGCCTGCTGTGCCGCTGGCCCTGCCCACTGTTCTCCCTGCCCACTGTTCTCCCTGCTCTTCTCTCTGGGCCAAACCACGGTAGTAGTAGTAGTAGTGGCAGTAGTAGTAGCAGCATCTCCACCACCAATGCCTCCTCCGGTATGAGTGCATCCTCCAGCAGTAGTGCCCCGCTAGGCACTAGTTACTATGTGCCATCGGAATCCATGTCTGATGGGCCGGTAGCCTGCCGGGTCACAAGATCGCAAGCAGCCCGGCCAAAGAAGCGTGCTCGCCCCAAGAGTACCGGCAAGAGGGCACGCGCCGAGTGGGAGGATGATTCCGATGCTTGAGGCCCCTCCCCTCCCTTCGCTTCTCTATATATATGTCTGTGGTTTGTAACAAGGGGAAGGGACACTATTTGTGGGCCAGTGGATACCGGCATAGTCTGTTTTGCATGCACGGTTACTAAGAGCACTGCACCGACCATGCATGGGTAACCGGGTTCCACAGGGGGGAGAGAGAGCTGACCCAAGGCAGTCTAAGAGACATTTGATCGCCTTTGGGTGAACTCAGGGTTTGGAAGTGCTGCAGTGCAGCAAAACAATCACGAGCTATCACCGGACATAGTGCGTCTTGCTAGCTTTGTCTGTTTGCGCGCTTGGAGGTGCCTGATGGAAAGGTGCTGGGTTTGGGTCAACAAAGGGGGGGGGGGGGGGCTACAGCCCCCAAAACAGTCGCACACCCCTCGGGGTCACACATTGGCTGGCGGTGGCCCCCGTGCATCGGCCCCATATGGGCCCCACCAAGGACTTAGACGCTTTCAGGCTGGCATGGGTTGGGAGACAAATCACAATTTTTTGGTGACCTTCGACAACGCCTAGGGACCCTTGGGCCGTTGTCACGTGATCATTTGTTGAGAATGGAGTACATTTCAACCCATGGGGAGCCATGCAGCACCATCAAGTCAGGAACAACGGCAATGTGGGGCCTCCGTGGTACGTTGGAAAGACCGCCACCCCCCCCTTGCCCCCTAGAACTATCCTTTGATGTGAAAGTGAGTTTTACTGTCAGAATATGACATCATGACCCGATTGGGATTCGACAGATGGATGGTAATGACTAAAATTGCAGTACCTACCTATTTTGGCGTCAGTTTGGTTCCTCCGCAAGGGAATGGTGCACAACCTGCTCATGCAATTTTTAGCCTCAACAACCAGTTGTGCATGATGTGTGTTATGTGAAGGGAAGGTAGTTTGCAGCTTTCTTGAGCTTGGGCAGTTTGGGTCACCTAATTCTAAGGGCGTTTCCAAGGGGTGTGCTTGGGGGCTCATCGGGGGGATAGTAGTGTAAAAGTAGCGCGCAGTGCGCATGCAGTGCGCGCGCAGTGCAAAGATTCCCCCCTAGAAGCCACGAAGAAGTAGCACAAACCATCTAGGAGCCGCTAGGAACCAGCCACAAGCCACCAGGAACATCTGCCACAGGTCTTGAGAGGGCCTCTTCATTCACCACGTAAAACCATTGGAAACATCAAAAACGTGCTGCACCGTGCGCGCTTTGTGCGGCAACACCCCCCACTGTGTATTGTCAGTGACTGCATTTGTTCTCATCCACGTATTTTGAAAAGGAAACTAAAAGATCTTGAGAGGCAATGAATGTTAGAGAATGAACTTTGTGAACCCAATGTTAGAGAAGGAACTCAGTTGCCCTTGGTGCCTTCTCAAGTCTCCTGCTTGTCCTCCTGCTGCTCCTCTTGCTCCTCCTGCTCCTCCTGCAGAGCCTGTTTGTGTTGCGGGCCATGGCCATGTTTTCTATTGCCCTCTGCCTCATCACTTTTGCGCTATCCACCAGTGCGCATACCGT
Organism: Eutreptiella sp. 'Long Island Sound 2002'; assembly: GCA_964036045.1. NCBI lineage: Eukaryota > Euglenozoa > Euglenophyceae > Eutreptiales > Eutreptiaceae > Eutreptiella > Eutreptiella sp. 'Long Island Sound 2002'. The sequence goes on from OZ038386.1 coordinate 46,820,699, forward strand.
ATTGGTCACAGGAGCAACTGGCCGCAGTGGGCGGCTGATTTACTCTGAGCTGCAGCAGCAGGGCGTCCAAGTGCGGGGCTTGGTCAGGGACCCTGCGGTATGTCCTAAGTCTTCGTCATGCTGATGACCAGGACTCATTGTCGCCCCTCATTCCCAGTGCTATTAAGGCGCATGGCAGTGCTCAAGGGACGGATTTTCTGTTCCATTGGGGGAGCACCTGACGCGGCACATGCGCTGCGTAGAGATTTACCTGTTTGGCCTGACCAAGCTGTAGATCGCCTTGTGGCTGGGCCGGAAGAGCTGTAATTTCCCGATGCTGTCTGGACAAGGGCAGGAAAAATTGATAATCCAGCAGGGAGACCCCAGCTAGGGTGGTGGTTGCTTCCAAGGGGCCATCTTATGCATTTTCACCTTGGGAGGCGCCAGATAGGGCAAGACGAAGGAATTTTTACGCAGGTCTTGTACCCAGGGTTTTGCTCTCCTTAGGGGCATGAGGCGGTAAAGCCAGCCCATTCCGGGGAAACCCGTGGTAAAAGTAGCGCGCAGTGCGTGTGTGGCGCAGATACTCCCCCATTGAAGCACTGCTCAGAGGGCTCCTACACCTTTTGCCACCCTCTGCCCCTGCCCCTGCCCCTGCCCCTGCCAACATCTTGTTTCCTCTCCAAAAGATCTCCCAAATGTTGATGCCAAGAAGCCAAACACATTGCATCTTTTCACAACCGCGCTTGATTATCTGCTGATTGCTAAGGCTGGCTGCCTGGTGACCAGAGACAAAGGGAGCCGGTCAGGTTCACGGGAAGCTTCGGTGCTGGGTGCTTTCGGGGAACCTGACAAAAGTGACCCACTGGAGCTATGCCAAGGTAGCAGGATAACAAACCTCGACCCTTCACAGTGAAGGGCTGTTCTGGAGGGCTGTGGAGGGCTGAGGGTTTGAAGGGATGCACAGGGTTGTGGAGGGTTATGAGGGTCGTGACGAGTTGTAGAAAGTGAGGCACAGCTGGGCATGGTTTTAAGTATTACAATGTGGATGCGTGGTTTTTGAATGTTGATCAGTGGTGGTGATATTGTTGCTATCACCACCGTCAACGACCTCTGACAATCCGTCACACATGCACCGCTGCAGCATGAGGGATTTCATGAAATTGGAGGCAAGAGCTCAGTGGTGAAGGCATCAGGGCTACAAGGGCTACAGGGGTGGGGTGGGGGGGGGGGGGGGGGCTCGCGCGGGGTCTGTTTCGGCGCCAAATGTCGTTTCTCAAATAGGCCGCCAAATGAACCGCGCGAAATGAGCAACCTCTGTAGGGCAGGCCGCCGTTCTCTGGCCTCGAGAGTCAGGTATCGTTGTCGGCAGTTGATCTGTTGATACGTCTGTTTCTTTGTTTGTTTGTAAATGAGATGTTGATCATCATCGCCATTTCTGAGGAAGAGACAATTCCCCCCTGCCCCCCCCCCAAAAAAAAAGCCAGTCAAGGACCACCAGAGGGTCAGTGCCACAGTTGTGCTTAGTGTTTGGTCTACGGGACGGGGGGAATGGGTGGGTGGGTATGAGGGCAAAAAAAACATTTGTGTACCTAAAGTGGGCCTCTCATTTTGATTCTCTATTCATTTTTCCCGAGAGGAAAGAGATTTTGGTTTTCGGTGGGTGGTTGGTGTGGCCTGGGTGTGTGGGCCCGCTGGATCAACCCCCCCCCCCATAACCCGGTGGATGAGCGCATCCCTGGTTAGTGGCTCCCCTAGGCCCATCCGCCACAAAAGCGAGCGCTCTCAGGGGGACCGGGGGGGGGATATGTGGCCGTATCATGGGGACCGCTTCCGTCGTGCCGCAGGTGTGCCATGGGCGCTGCAGAGGCGTTGAGGGCACTGAGGCAAGTGGCACTGAGATGCGCTGAGGTGAGGGGCACTGCATGAACCTGCGCCCACGTCAGCCTGTGCCCACAGGAAGCGAAGAAAGTGCTGAACTGCGGAAAGTGCGGGCCTGCGGAGGGCATTTTTGTGGGTGATGTAACGAAGCCTGACACTTTGGTGGGGGCCGTCAAGGGGGTGGACTCAGTGGCCATAGCCGTGGGCACGACTGGACGGGCTTCGGAGGAGGTGACCAAGAATGTCGAATGGCTCGGCGTTATTAACCAGGTCTCTTTGCCACGTGCGCGGGAGGATCGAGCATGCGGGCCAGTGGTATTTCTGGGTCAATGCCATGTCATGACCTTGTGTTAAAACCTGTTACCTCCCCGCCACTGGCAACAGTGGGGAGCATCGCTTGGCCAGATTGGAGGGCCAGGAGCGGTTAGGAGGGGGCCAGGGGATTCTGAAATCCTCCCTACCGTTTGTAGAAAGATGGCAACCGCAACCTTTGTCTGCAATGCATGTACTCCACTTTCACCTATTCTAAGTCTATGTTGCTTGTTTTGGCAGGCCCTGATACGGCAAGGGAGACATAGCCAATTCACATCCCTACCGTTGGAATAGGGCTGGCCCTGGTAAGGTCGGGGTTGCTGCAGCCAGCTACTTGCGATCTTTTGGGTGTGGCCCCAATACGGGCGAGGATAGGCAGCCTCATGCTCCACTGGCCCTTGGTGTGCCGACCAACACGTCTCCAAGCGCCACAGGCCAAGGAGGACCTGCCTGCCTTGGGGGGAAGGGGAGGGAGGGGCTTGTGGGCCTCATCTACTCTAGCCAAAAGTCAAATGACTCTGATTCTGTAGCATGGAGGCGGCCCTTTCAAGGATCAGCCATCAACAAGTGGAAAGCTATGTGCACCTGTATTTTGCTCTAGTTTGTTCAATTTATGACCCACAGGCAAGAGCGGTATTAGCCCTACGACCCATGGGTGCCTTCCTTCCTCCGTTTAAGGTTGGCACGGAAGACGATGACACCTGTGCATGCAAGTAAGTGGAAAAGATGACATGTCAGAGTGTTCAGCATGCAACCTGTGGTTGCATGCATCAGCATACCTGTAACATTGATGTGCCCAACTGACTTTCCTCTATGGCTGCAAACCATATGCCCAAGTCGTAGGTTCAAAAAAAAAAGTGGACTTACATGCTGTACTGCTCTGTGATGTGCAGCTGCAGTTTTTGACCTTCATGTGTGGTGTTTTTTGGGTGTTGGATAATTTTGAAACCGGTCACCCCAGTAGTGGGTGCTGTGCGGTTGCTGGGCTCAAATTCTCTCCAAATGCATCCCTCGGAGGGGTCAGGACACAGCAGGGATGTGAATGCTTCTTGGGAAAGGAAACGAAGTTTCACTGGGCTGGCATGCATTAGTCTGATCCTCATGACGCCCTGCTCATCATATCAAGCAAGATAGAGCCCTGTAGCTCGAAAATCTACCAGCACTAAGCGCTGTGCTGTGAGAAATCGTGATGCCCTGCTGCAGTCCTGCTTGATTTGTTGTCGTGATTCTTTTTGTTGCCATTTGTTACTCCTCTAAATTAGGGACAATTGGCAGAGATGGTGGTGGGGTGGTGGCCAGTGGGGAAGTGGGTCTGCGGGGGTGGACGCCACTCGCACATCATATTCCTGGCCCCATGCCATCCGGAGGCTGCTTGCATTTCTCATTCCCGTCTTCCATTGTCCAACAGGTGCGAGCACTTGCCGAGGCCAACCACAACCAGCCAGACCTTTTTGTGGCCCTGATCTCGTCCATGGGAACTACAGACCCCAATCCAAAACCGTTTGCAGGTGAGTGCAATGCAACTCCAGGGCTGGTGTGGGCAGGGCTCCGCGCAAATAGCAAGGAGTCACGGCAATTAGCATGCAGAGGAGCTACCAAATGAATAGTGAGTGAGCAAAGAGGTGAGTGAATGAGTGAATTTGATAAAATGTATGGAGGGAAGTGCTGCATGGTCAGAGAGGTGCTATACGAATGTCATTTGTTGCTCTTTTGAAGATCCCGTCATCGAAGCTCAGCCCCGGCATGAGGTAGCGGTTGGTGTGGGGCGAAACTTGTTGCCGGGCCCCGATAATTTCGGACTGTCGAACCTAGCACTCGTTTCACCAACAACTTGCCTGGCCTATAGCTGATGCTACACAGTGCGATGTGGACTACTGCATTAAGTTGTTCCATGAAACCGTCCATGCTTTGAGCGCCAGACCGTGCAAGATGAGGCACTAGACGAATGTTGTTTGTTGCTTTTTTGAAGACCCCGCCCTCGAAGCTCAGCCCTTGCACGAGGTAGTGGTTGGTGTGGGGCGAAACTTTGCCGGGCCACGATATTGTTTCAGTGGTGTACATCGCTGATTGAAGATCTCGTGGGTACGGTGGCAATTGTTCTGCACCGCAAAGCGATGGGAGTAGGCACCCAGGAAAGCATTTGCTGCAGTGCGCTGGGAGAAGGCACTGTCCGGTTGTGTACAACGCGTGATTGTAAGCCACTTGTTGTGTCTCATCTTGCACCTCACTTCTGTGCCCACACCATCCCCTTTAGTTTTGGTTATTAGACATGCCTCCACTGCTCCTCCTCTCCTCCTCGTTGGAGGCATCTTTTGGGGCATAGCGCTCTTGTCCATTGCAAAGTGTAGGGAAGAGGAACCTGATGTTTAGTTGGCAACGAAAGAAGAGGCAAACAACCACCCCATATGATTCTAATCGCTCATCTAGCGAGGGTGGATTGTTTAAGTAAGGGCCTTCTCCGGTGCCCTTTCAAACTAGTGGCCTCCGCCCTCCCTCCCCTTCCTAGGTTGATCCGTAGAAAGTGTTGCCACTCTCGGTCTTAGGCCCTTCCCTAGAAAGTGTTCCAAGTAACCACTCTTGGTCTTAGGTCCTTCCCTAGAAAGTTGTTCTTGTTTGCAACAGGTGTAAAAGGTCGTAGTCCCATCCTTCCAACCCCTACATATATGTATGTATTGTGCCATCGTGTGGTTTGTGCCAACTCTAATTCCATGACCGCCCCAGGAGCCCACCCCATATGAGGTTCCCAGTTAGGCTAGGAATAGTGTAAACTGTCGGATCACACCTGGGCCGCATACCCAACTGTTCGCAGCTGTCTGACCCCCCCCCCCCGGCAAAATCCCCCCCCCATCGCCCCTCCCAGAACTGCCCTGTGTGTGTGTGTGGGGGGGGGGGGTAGTTAGCGTACAAACCTGACGAGTCCCCCCCCCTCTTGATGTTGCGTACTGTAATCCACTTTCTCTTGTCCTCTCTTGCCATTGGTGGTAGATGGGCCATCCCTAGTAGGTCCTCATGGGAATGCTTATCATGCACATCGAAAGCGTTCTCCATGTTGCGGCCACATGCGCTACCCTGGGTTTTGCTTAAATTTTCGTTCTGGCAAGGGGGTGTGTGTGGCCCTCCCCACCTTCCCTAGACCCCCTGCCCCCTTCCCCCCTCCAGTCTAGGTAGGTGAAAACCTGCTTTTGGGGAACATTTTTCAATGACGGGCAAATTTGTCTCCGCGCCTTCGGTACATGTCAAAGAGTGTTCAGTTATCGTTCCATGTCTACCCTATGTTTGATGTCTTGCAGACCATTCCCCGTGCTGGTTGACGGCGTATTTCTACTCCCCGTTCCAACCACCCCTTTGATGCGCTATTTTGTTTTGGGTTTAAAGATAGATTTGCCAAACAAAAGAGACAACAAGCATACAATGTCATGCAAAAAGCAAGTTACACATAATTTTTTGGGTGTACTTATGGCAACACTGTGCAATTGTGTGATAGGAGAACGGGAAATGGTGTTGCAAGACCGCTAGCTACGTTGCCCACTGTATGAATCACCTCGAAGAGAGGTTGTTAGATCAAGTGCAGGTGCATGCGCCATATAACCCCCAAGGTATGATATCGGATGCCTAACACCTTGTAAATCCCATCATTATGGGAGACACGATTGTCCTACTCGACTGATGGCAATCGCAACTGGCCGATCGCCACGAGCATGCCACTTCTCATTCCTGTCTTTCTCCCCCCCTAGGCAAGCAGCGCTTTTTTGGATCTGGCCCCCCCTGTTTACTGAATGCCTCTCTCTCTCAACTCCACCAACAGTGTTTACCCTGTGAAACCGTAATCTTCCATGGACCAAGGGTAAGGCCGAGTGAGTGCCATGCATCAGCAGCCTGAGGAACATGGGTAGTGGTAGAATGCAGTCGATCCTTGATTGACGCTTTATTCTCTTGGCGGGCTGAGTATTGGGTTTGAATGCAGCAACTAACCTGCCCTGGGCGGCGCCCACTGAACGGTCGTAAACGCAAGCTGACCTCGGCTATGTACATAGATAGTGGAGCACTCCAACCAAGAAGGGGACACTTTGCATTTGCAATTGCCCGGAACACATGAACATTCGAACTAACGGCTGAAAGTGTCTATGGCGGGGACATTCAGTCAATCAGTACCGACCATTGAGCCCCCCCGATGAATTTTTCAATTTTTACACCACTATCCCCCACCCCCCATACTTGAATACCACTTTTGTAGGGGGGGGGGTTAACACTTGGTTGGTCCATAGATACCACCTTGCGTCAATTTGGACCTAGGACCTATTCCACTTCTGTATGGACCCCCTCACAATGACGGGGTCTCAGGTGCTACCTCCAATTTTTCCAAATTGACCCTCCTATGGGTCCCCATCAGTAGGGACTTAGCCATTTCACGCCGACCTTTGTTGGCCTAAAAGTCGCAATTTTTGGGCGACCTCCCACGACCCCTAGGGACCCTTGAGCTGTTGTTGGGTGATCTTTCAGTGACGAGTACATGTAAAGCCATGGGAGCCATATAGTAGCACCATGGGCCCTCCTAGTGGGGATTATTGGCTCAAAGCACCGTTCAGGGCTTGTTTGCACCGTGGTGGACAAAACTTGGTTGACCGAAAGCCGCCACTGTGTGCCAATCGGACCCAGGCTCCATTCCACGTTTTCTTCTATACAGACCCCCTAACTAGTGACGGGTCTCGGGCTTCATCTTCAACTTTCAAAGATTGGCCTCTACGGGGTCCCACTGGTGAGGACTTAGCCGTTTTTGGGCCGGCATGGGTTGGGTGATGAATCGCGATTTCTGCGCGTCTCCAGACGACTTGCTCGGACCCTTGGTCCGTTGTTGGGTGATCATTTGGGGACAGTGGGAGTACACATAAGCCCTTGGAAAGCCATGTAGCCCTCCTGGAGGTGCTTATTGGCCCCCTGGGAAGTGCCATTTTTGTGGTGGTTTGCACCGTGGTGGACAAACAGTGGTTGGCCAAAAGCCGCCATTGTGTGTTGATTCGGACCCAAGTCCCATTCCATTTTTCTCTTCTACATGGCCCCCTAACCAATGATAGGGGGCTTGGGTGCGATCTCCGACTTTCTAACATCAACCTCCCTATGGGGCCCCGCCGGTAAGGACTTCCTTGTTGTCAGATTGTCATGGGTTGGGTGACAAATCGTGATTCTTGGTTGACTTCCGCCAACCCCCTAGGGCCCTGGTGCTGTTGTTGGTTGATCATTTGGTGACAATAGGAGTAGCCAAAGCCATGGGAGCCATGTAGCACTAGCTAGGCCCTCCTAGTGGTGCTTATTGGCCTTGGCAGTGATGTTTTGGGCCTGTTTGCATCATGGTGGGCGAAACTTGGTTGGCCACTGAGCGTTGACCCGGACCCAGGTCCGATTCCACTTTTTTCTTCTTTATGACGGGGATCCTAGGTGCTATCTCCGACTTTCTAAGATTGGCCCCCCTATGGGGCCCCACTGGTGAGCACTGAGCCGTTTTTCGACTAGCATGGGTTGGGTCACAAATCGCGCTTTCTAGGCAACCTTTGACAACGCCCTGGGACCCTTGGGCCGTTGTTGGGTGATTATTTGGTGACAATGGGAGTACGTGTACAGCCATGGGGGGCCATGTGGCACCAGCTGTTCCCTCATCATGGTGCTTGTTGGCCCCAAAAGCGCCGTTTTGGGCCCGTTAGCACTGTTATGGTGCCCACCCTTCCCCCTTGTGCGTTCCATACCCCAACAAACAGAGGGGGTTCAAGGGCTAACAAATCACAAGAGTTCCTTGTTGAGGTGCCCTGCTGAAGGCAATGAAATTCCTATTGACCAGGGAAATGTCATGTTGGCAGTATCAAAATCTTCATTCTGGGCCAATTCAGGGTTCCCTCACCTCACCAACACACAACAAACACAAGAAAGTGGGAGATTTCTCACTGCCAGTCAGAGCGATCTCTTTGATTTCTACTCCAGAACCAATAAGCCGTCACAGGTCATTTTCCAACCATTATTCTAGGTGCTGGGTATTGGATACATTCCGGCAGGGGAGGGGGCTCCGCCCTTGACCAACTCTTCCCCTCCCCTGGCCCCTCCATTCAAGCAGAAACCCTCCCCCACCCATCCCTCTGGGAGCGCTCACTTGCGGCTCCAAAGGACCGGTTTTTGGTGAATGGGCATAGGGGAGCCAGTCACCCTCTGATGGTCCTAAACTGGGTTTTGGGGGTGGGTAATTGTCTCTGAAGGTGTGTAATATGTGCAGTGCAAGTAATCTTCATCAAACGCCCCACAATATTCCCATGAGCACTCCAGCCCTCAGCCCCTCAGTCAGTGTCAGCACCCCGCCCCCCCTTCCCCCTTTCCCGCAGCTCTCAAGGGGATGTGGCTCGCCATGGGAGGCCCACTTTTTAACGCAGGTGGCAAAGTGCTGTTCTGGAAGCTGCAGGCGGAGGCCTTCTTGTCCACTTCGGGCATCCCCATGGCCATTGTGAAGCCCTGCGGACTGGTGGACAGTTTGGCGCCGAATCGTACACTTTTGGTTGGCCACAATGATGAGTTGCAGGTCTCATTTCCATGGCCCCCAGGGGCTGCTCTTTTGCTCTGCAATGCCTCTTGGCCTTGGGTGTGCCCCCCTACCCCCCGCCCCACCCCTGCAACACGGCTGTGCCTGAGAAGGATGCCGTCGCCCGAAGGTGGCACATATTGGACCCACAGCGGGGGGTGGCCCCTCGGTCCGCAACCCCAGCCCCCCCCATCCCCCCCCCCCCAGTCTTTGGACACACTTGGCTGCCCACAGTAGCTGACGTTACCGTTGGGTGAAGAAAGGATGGCTGGAGCTGAGGGATTGACCCTTCGACTTCACGGTGGACTGCTCAGCTGGGCCCCGAGGGAGCAAATCCAGATGCACCCTGAGGCGCGATGGGCCTGCATGAGAGCGACCTCCTGGAAGGGTCATGTGCATGCCATGCATGCCATAGCAGCTCCTGCGAGGGCAGCATATGGATGTTGCACATTGAAGTTTGGGGCCAGCCTCGGCGTTTGGTGCCACAAGGAGGGACGACCTGTTTGTGGGATCGGAGGTCTGCACTGTCACTGTTGAGAACGTTCCATGAATGTGGGCTTGACACTCAACGAAATTGATAAACTTCATACAAGCGAGTTGTCTCTCGATGGACCTGCCTGTTTGCCATTGCACTCTTTTGCCTGCCCTATTGGGCACGCGTGTACTGCAGCCATGGCGAATGTGTTCAAGAAGTCCCCAGCCTCAGCCTATCCATGGGCCAGTCTTGGCGGCTTACAGCAGAAGTGCATTTTGAAGGCTGCTAAGGATTGGCTTTAGATGAAGGGTGTTAAGGAGCGTCTTTTTGCCTTCTGGATTCTGGACCAAGGCTTGGGACATTGTGCAGGCTGGTATGGCAATGGTTGGTGCTGGAGACACGCAAGAGTTGCCGCCACATAAATACCGCCCCATTTTTTGCCGCCTATGGCACCAACAACAGCTCAGAAGCCCGCCCCCTCTGGACCCCTCCCCGATTCGTAGGTGGAACTCTGGGGTCTGAACTCTGCCAGAGATTGACATGGCGGCGATCGAAGGAATAGGTAGAAGACTGCTGGTAGAATCCTGCAGACTCAAGCATGCGATGCGGTGTTCTTTCGAGTCCTTGATGCTTATGGCAAATGAAGTGTGGCATTCAACACAAGGTCTTGGTAGAAGCTGCACTTCGGGTCCCCTGTGCACATTCCACTACTCTGCATAAGTGGTATAGGACATGAATAGCATAGGACCTGTAAGGGGCTTGAATCTGCTACACCACTCGCATGGAGCCCACTGCTGGGGGCTCCTCAAACCGAGCAACCGTTCCCCCTGGCGTAGACATTTGTGCTGCGTTTGGGTTTGCTCACGCCTGAAGTCCTCACCAAGTAATGGGTACAGCGGTTGACTGACGGCTTTTAATGGACAACTCGCGGCTTGTAACCGCAGGAGCAACCGCCCGCCACCCATGCACAAGGCATGTCCTTGGGCACCTCCTTTTCTGTCCTTTCTGCTCAGGTATCGCCTCCCATTATCCGGCGCCAGGATGTGGCGCGCGTTGTGGTGCAGGCTATCCTCCACCGCCACAGCGGCCTGCGCTTCGACGTCTGCTCGAAGGAGGGCCCGCGCACGACTGATCTGGAGGCCCTGCTGCAGAGCGCCCGCTGGTCCTGGCAGCAGTAGTGGCGCATTGCGGTCGGGCACGGCAACCCCATCTGACGGCCTGTATTGTGGTCAGAGATGTCACATGACACTTTTGTGAACCGGTTTGAAAAGAGGATGGGCCATACCAATGGGTCATAGTCATGTACATTGGGACTGACTGTGTCAGAATGTCCAAGTCTCTTCAGGGACTATGAGGGCCTGTGCTGGGGATGGCCGTGCTCCCCTGCGTCGGACAGCACACACTTCATCAAAACATGGACCCGCGACCTCTTCAGACTCACTGCAGGAGCATGGCGCGTTGACGCTGTGCAGCAACGCTCATGCATATGCCTGTACTTCAAATGCCTGTGTCTGTGGCGCTGGCGCGCCACAAAGTTGGTGGCTGATATGCGGCCAGCGTACGTGCAATACTCAGGATGAGGGGGCAGGGGGCCCGGGAGGTGACTGTTGTGAGGTGACCAGTGAGACCGCAGGGTGTGTGTGGGGGGGGGGGGGGCGTCTCTGCTGCTATGCTTAGTCTATGTACTTACGTTGCAGTGCTGTGCGTCAAGTCAGTGACATCCGTGCCATGGAATTATGGTTCGTGTTGAACATGGCCGTTTGGTATATATTGTTATATATTGCTGTTGTGCTTCTCAAACTGTATACAGCCGCTGCAATGCCACGTCATCTGGGATGCGTAGCACGTGTGCTCATGCAAAAGGGGGATTTTGCACTGCTGTTGCCTTCATTTGGGCCTCGGTGACCGTTCAGGCATTTGGCATTAGGTGGGGATTGTGTACTTGCTGTGCGGGAGGTATGTTTCTTAGTTTTGCAGGAGTTGCACAGTCATGCAGGAGGTGTACAGGAGGTGTACAGGAGGTGTGCAGAGCGTCAGCGCGTTGGGCGCGCGCCAGGCATCTTTTTGGGCCATTTTTGATGCAGAGCCCTAATGCACGCTTTTTGCATGGCCCCTTTCTGGTTGGGTATATGGACCGGCCCCTTTCCATTTGGGAATATGGACTGGCCCCTTTCCGGACGGAGGATGAGATCTTGGAGTATCTCCTCGCTGTGTCTGAGAATTTGGCCCACCCTTTGCACCTGGTTTACAATGATGGTAGCAACGGTGGTGTGCAGTGGTGGGAGAAGCGTTGTAACACCACCTCTGTACATACCCAAGCCGATAAAAGCAACTCAGCTGCCACGCAAGATGAGGGAGAGGATGAGATATATAGATGTGTGTGCCTTGTGTTGTTAGAAGTGCTCCACCATCACAGCTTGTGCTGAGTGCCAAGAGCATTATTGTGATGAATGTATTGGTGCCCACACTTGTGGGGAAAAGGTTGTTTATTAGCCAATACATGAGCAATACACATTGATGTTGAAATCCTCCATTTCACCTTATGCAGCGTGGTTTGTAGGGAAGGTTTGCAGTCCACTTTGGTTGACTTGGAGTGCTCCTCTAGGGGAGGGTAAATGCGGGGTAGTTAATACGGGATAGTTAATACAACAGTAGCGCGCCGGGCGCACGCTGGGCAAACACCCCCCATACCGCGCACTCAGACGCCATTGCTAATGTATGCCAGCCTACTTCAATCCCTTGGGGCCCTCCCGGGGGTGACTGTGGCCCCAATACGGCGCCAACCATTCGGACCAAACCTATATGACTTGGAGGACTCGGAGGACGGCCGGCTCCTCTAGTCACAGCTTTCCACAGGAGGGGACCCGTGGACAAGAGGGCGCTATGCGCTCTAACCACCCCGGTAGACCACCGGGGGGGGGCGGACAGACAGGGGGAAGAGTAACACAGACACACAGAACGCAGGAGCCACACCAGGAGGGACAAGGGCGAGCACAGCAGACAAGGAGGAGGGGCACAACAAGGCAGGAGAGGCAACCAGAACAGTGGGAACAGGGAACCAGAATGGAGCGGATGAGAGAGCGTGCACATGGGAGGCAGCGACAGTAAAGGGGATGGCTTGGCCAGCCAGCCCCGTCACTACCGGGTGCCAGGGCAACCCCTGCTCAACTGGCATCAGGTGGGGGGTGTCTCCCGCAGCCCAGATGGGCTGTTTGCGCAACAGGAGCGGGAGCCCATCAGGGGCAGACCAGCCAAGAGGGGGAAAAGGACATATGGTGTATGGCTGGGACAGCGCGTGGAGGAACAGGGCACCTGGGCCTCACGCACACAGAAACACAGCGAGGCAGGCTATGGACGGCCCGTGGATCAATACGCCAACTATTGGGCACCGCTGATGCGCAAACGGCACACCATGCCACATTCAGCACAGCCCCAACATACCAACTACTGGGCTCCGCGAACGCAGAAACGACACCAGCAAGAGCACCGGCCGCAGCGGCTGGCAGAAAGCAGCAACCTGATGCAACATGCGAAGGGCAGAACGGGTGACCGTCCAGGGCCCCGTAAAGGAGCAACAACCAGACGGAATGTCACACAGGGGGGCGGAAAAAAATTCGCGCGAATCTTTTTTTGTACCCCCCTCCTCCAGGGGGACCCCCCGAAAAAAAAAACTAGCACCCCTCGTAGGATTTTTTTTTCGCAAGGAGGATTTGCATGTAACCTTCAGTTTGCTGCATTGTGCACCATAAGGAGAATTTGCTTCATTTGGCAGAGGGTGAAAATTTGGGTTTTCACCCCATGTGTCCATACTCAAAATACTCAGATTTTTCAGGAGAACTCAATAATGGATGAAAACCATTTTGGACTAAATATCAATACCATCCTTGTGCAGACATGCGTCAGAGATGGCCTGTACCCTAGTGGGTAAGCAGTGCCTCTGTGATATGAAGGTGTTTGGTTCAATTCCTGGGGACCCCCGAGAATGCAGGGGTTATGTAGCATTTCCGCCCACTTTTGGGCCTGCCGATAAGAGGCCAGGATGGGTGCTGCACTTCAGCCGGAACAGACCGGGGGTCTTTGTGCACTGAAACACAATTACCACCCATACCGGCTGAAACATCAATGGTTACCTTGACAAATATCCTCCTTGCACCTTCCAAACCTAAAGAGGTGGGGTAGATTTCAGGTTTTGGGGTCTGGAAAAAAATGTTGCGCAAACTTTTTTGAACCCCCCCCCCCCCGGCTCCTTTGGGGGTACCCCCCGAAAAAAAAAGCTATACGCCGGTACCAGGAATTTTTTTTAAACCAACCCCCCCTGTGGAACATGCAAGACTCAGGCCCAACAGGGTACACACCATTGACTATGGGCCCCTTTGGGGTGTTCACCAGTGGCGCCACAGTAGAAGGTATGTTGTGGTACACCGATGGTAGCAAGCTTGGCGGCTCACCGGATCAACAAGGGAGCGTGGGAGGGGAACGTGCATCCGCATTGGTTCGTTTGCGTTCTGTTTTTGTGGTGGAAGTCCTGCTTGGCCCCCCCCCCCCCCTCTCCCACTGGCCATAGGATGTTGACTAAAGGGTGGGCTGAGTGAGTGCCGGCCAAGGCTTTGGGACTGCCTCAATGGTGAGAATGTCTGCTATGCTTCTGAATTTCATTGCTTTGTGACGCTGCGTCTTAATGCAGCATGTGGTAGAATGCGGCCCAGTTGTCGCGGCTGACAAAAACACGGCCCAGCAAGCGACGTCACCACGACAGTGCCCCACTGTGCATGAAGTGATGGTCCAAATGGAGGATGTGTTGCATGTGAGGCAGCAGGTGCACATTTGGAGCACTTTCAACCTGCGTGTGCAGCTTCTCCCATGTCAATGGACCCTTCTCGAATGAAGAAGCATGCCATTGGCATGGCGGTGGCGATGGTATGGGCTGCACAGCACTGGACTTCAGACTCTTAGCCTTGCATTCTGAAGCGATTTTGGCAGACGGGGACGCAGGCGAAATATGCATCTTGCGAAGCAAGAGGCACCCTGGAAACGTGGCGAGCGACGCGAAGAAGAAGAGCAGAACAGTTCAAAGCTGTGGGACAGCATCCAGAGCAGCACTGTCCCGAGTGCCAGTCAGTATAGCAGGGGTTTGCCCTGGACACACACCCGGCGCATGTGCAATAAATTCTTACCCCCCCCCCCTTTTGCGAGAGCAACGCCCTTGTCAGAGCAACAGCAGGTGTTGTTTCCGTCCAATTTCGGGACTTTAGTATTGCTCTCACAAGGGGCTCATCAGTTATCCCCCCGCTGACATGCCTGTGGCCCACAACCCACACCTCCCGCAGGCATCAGCTGGAGGCCCTGATGACACCATTTACTGCCCCATCACATCCCGAGCTCTGCGATTGTACGAACACCATCCACACATCTTTGATATTGTCAGGGTGCCTTTTGACTGCGAAAGCACTGCCATCCGTTTCATCCTCCTCTGGCAGTAGTGGCTCTTCCTCCGCATTAACTGACTTCGAGCGCTAAGAAACAAGAATTTTTTTTGGTACTTAGGGCAAACGGGCCGCCTCTGGGGAACTTCATGCCGTCCTGACCTTCTCTGCGTGCACTCAGGGTTGATTCGTGTTGGGCGGGCAGGTCAATGCGAATGCGCAAAGGTCAGCCTTGGGATCGGGCGGAACAAAGGGGGACTTGAGTGGCCGGGGGGGGGGGGGGCGGTTCGCCGCCGCTGCAATTCCCTCGTGGCTCGGAATGAAATGCACTCCAATCGGGAGTGCCCCCCCCCCCCAAATGTCGCCAGGGGACAATTTCGTTTCTTAACTATGCCACTTCCCCTACGCACCTTCTTCCATGGCGAGCCCCGGACATCTTGCGCGCCACTTCCCTTGCGCCATCCGGCGTTTCGCCCAAGGCCCGATGATTTGCGCGCCCTCCGTCACATTCGTTCCCCCCGCAGCTTTCTGGAACATCTCTGCAGGCGTTCCATTTGTGACGCGTGCCGATGCCCGTTCTCTCCTGCTGCCACCGGCAGCCCCCTCCCTCCCACCCCGGCCTCTTGGTCCTGGTCGGGACGCATGCCACGCCCGTGGCTGCCCACCTGCGGGCCCAGGACCACTCCCTGGAGCACCTCAGCGATGCCGAGGCCGATGTGCCGCAGCTGCTGGACGCCGCCGAGGCCCACCTCCGCCGCGGCCGCAGTGTGCTCCTGGAGGTCCGCCCGCCCGCGCTGCCCGCAGTTGCGGCCGCGCTGTGGGACACCGCGACCCCCCTCGCCGCGCACGATCTGGCGCGGACGTGCCGCGCGCTCGCCGCGGTGCTGTACGTCCCCGTCCCGGAGCTGACCCGGCGCGGCGACCCCGAGGGCCTCGTGCAGGGCCTGATCTCCCTCGGCGCGCACTTCGCGGGCAGCCGCGCGCGCACCCCCGAGTCCATCGGGTTCCTGCACCGCCGCGACCTCGCGGCCGCCCTCGCCGCGCTCCGCGACCTTGACCCCCGCGGCGGCGCAGCGGCGGCGGCGCTCCTCCGACGCTTCCTTTGGCCCGTGCTGGGGCTTGCGGGGCCGGCGGATGAAGGGGTGTACCTGCAGCCGCGCCCGGGCCTCGCGGCGCTCCCGAGCGACGGCCTCGGCCGCGCCGCGCGGGACCTGCAGCGGCGGTGGCAGGCGTGCCGCCCCCCGGGCCCGGGGGCCGGGCTCGGGGGCACGCTCGCCGCGCTGCGGCCGTGCCCCGAGTGCCCGGCCGTCGGGTCCGGGCCACTGCCGTGCCCGCAGTGCCTGCACGGCGTCCAGGGGGGGCTGCTGGGGGCCAGCGACTGCCTCGTGGCCCCGCCCCCCCCGCCCCCCGCGGCGCCGGGCCCCGCGCACTACGTCGTGACGGGGGGCGCCGGGTTCATCGGGTCGCACTTGGTGGAGCACCTCCTCGCGGAGGGCCACCGGGTGACGGTGCTGGACGACTTGTCGACCGGGAAGGTTCGTTTTGTGAGACGCACGTCCGATTCACCGTGAAACGCATTTCCGTTCGTTCAGCTCCTTCGCCTCGGTTCGCTTCGTGAAACACACCTCCGTTCGTTCGTTTAGTTAACGCATCTCCGTTTGTCTTCGTGTGGTGTGTTCAACACACATTCGTTGGATTATTGACTGCACCTCCGTCCGTTTTGTTAGCTGTCGAACCTCCCGCAGCACGAGCGGCTGACCATCACGATCCAGGACGTCAGCCAGTGGCGCCTGCCGGAGGCCGACCCGCACGGCGCGCCCGCGTTCGCCGGCATCTTCCACCTGGCGGCCATCCCCTCCGTGGACCTGTCCTGGCAGGAGCCCCAGCGCGCCCACCGCAACAACCTGACCGCCACCCTCGCCGTAATCGCGGCGGCCAAGGCCGCCCGCATCCCCCGCATCGTGTTCGCGAGCTCGGCCGCGACCTACGGGAACGCCGCGTCGCCCGTGCGCGAGTCGCAGGTCGGCAACCCCTTGGCAACCCCTTGGCAACCCCTTGGCAACCCCTTGGCAACCCCTTTAAAACCCCTTTAAAACCTCTTTGCAACCCCTTTGCAACACCACACAATGGTGTACAGTATGCGACCCTCCCACTGGGCGCTACACAGGCTGACTGGCCACGGCCAAGCTACCTCTGAACACAGCCAAAGGCAGCGTTAGAGCCTCTTGCTCTGTCGGCACAGGAGGCGCCCTGCCACGCGACCCCTCAGGGGCGCACAGGCGGAAGGTGAGCGCCCCCAAGCTCAAGGCCTATGCTCCCGAACATGCTTTTCCTTCCTCTCCTTCCCGCAGGCCGGCAACCCCATCTCGCCGTACGGGCTGCACAAGTACGTCTCGGAGCAGTACGGCCGCCTCTTCGCGGGCAACGGCGGGGCCCAGTTCGCGGCGTGCCGGTTCTTCAACGTCTACGGGCCGCGGCAGGACCCGCACTCCGCGTACTCGGGGGTGCTGTCCCTGTTCGCCAACCGGGCGAGGGCTCGGCGGCCGATCACGATCCTGGGCGACGGCACGCAGACGCGCGACTTCGTCTACGTCAAGGACGTGGCCAAGGCGGTGTACTTGGTCATGAGGAGCCCGATGGCGGACCCCTTCATGGCGATGAACGTGGGCACGGGGCGGAGCATCGCCATCCGGGACGTAGCAGACATCATCGTGGGCCACGCGGGGGTCCCCTTGGCCATTGAGTTCGGCCCCGCGCGCGTGGGGGACATCAAGCACAGCCTCGCGGATGTGTCGCGGCTGAAGGCTCAGGTCGGGTGGACTCCTGACACGCCCCTGAGCCGCGGGACCGCGGCACTGTGGCGGTGGCTGCAAGAGGGGGCCGCCAAGGAATAGGGGCGGATTTGAATTGATTCCAGAGCGTTTGCTTATGTTTTTTTTTCTAGCAACTGATATCTTAGTCAATGACGTGTTCGTTCAGCCGCCATCGTTGCATCTGCCGTTGATCAACCCACAGTCTCTGTCGGTTAGCCCATAACCGCCGTCGGCGGGCTCATAACCGCCGGCGGGTTGCCATGGGTGCCGGTTGGCCTGAGGGATGCATTGGAGGGGGCAGACGTACAATCCCCCCCCCCCCCCAACCCACCAACCCCCCTCCAGGGCGCCCAGCCTGTGCCCAGCTACCGTCTCCCTGGTAGCAACAAGGGCTTTCGTAACCGACAGTAACCGCCCCCAAACGCTTTGGCAACCTCCTCCAACCGCCTATCTAACCGCTCCTAGGGCGGCCTGTGAGGTGCCTTCCTTTCTAATGTATCCCTAGTGGCCCCACTCGTTTGCCGTGTTGCCACATCAGCACCTCCGTAACCTCCTTGACCTCCGTCACTCCTTCTCCTCTGGGCCTGGCCGGGCTCTGTACTCGCACTGTGGCGCCCTTGCCCTTGCTGGTTTGTCTGCACTTACTGTCGCACTGTATGTCCCTTTACATCTGCACAATCCGGTGGCCAATGACTCTGATCCAGCCTCCAAGGCAGAGGTAGGGATATGTGGTCTGCGCTACCCCAATTGAACCGGAGCCGTCAGGTGTCGCACTCGCAAAGGCTGCACATGCAGAGGTCGGATGTTGTAGGGACACAAGGCCCGTGAGAGGGGACGGTCCGGGACAGTCTCGGGAGTCTTGCTTTGGCGCAAGAAAGCAAGGAAGTCATCTTCCTGCCCTCCGTCACTATTGATACCCGTATCGGACCCCAGCCTTCTCCATATTTGAGATGTTGGATCATGTTGTCCCATGAAACGCATTCCAGTGCCCCGTCACACATTTGGTGACAGACTCCGAAACGCGCGCGCGGTGAACAGGACAATGCCAGAAGCGGAGCCGGAAGGGGTGGTGGGGGGGGTTCAGGGGCCATGGGCACGTGCGCGGCTCTTGCAGCAGCTGTGGTCTAGTCGGTTGTTACTCGGGGATAGTGCTTCGGTACGGGGGCTACCGTCGCCCGTCGCCGGGCTGCAGGGCAACGAGGCGTTGGATGGACCGTTTGGGGTGTACTGTCGGCGGTTGGCCGGCCAGCGCGGGGTCGTGCTGGTGGGCGGAAGCGGGCCGCACACCCTCGTGAGCCTCTGCTCGGGGGCGTGTAAAGAGGTGAACAACCCCCCCCCTCCTGCCCCTGTGCGCTAACCCCCCCCCCCCCGATTATAAGCAAGCGCTTGATTATATTTATTCGCTTGCTTATAATTTTTGCTTGCTTATATTTGGAACACCCCCTATTTCCCCCGCAGAAAGATGGCTTTGCTTGACACCAATGACCCCCATTTCTTTTATGATGACATCGCAGCAGCCCGAGAGGAGGATGAAGCCGTTGTTGAGGATTTTTATGAGGTTGCAACAGACGTTGAGGACACAACTTTATATGGAAGTGATAGAAAAAAAGGGGAAAGTCACACCTGCAGAGGCACGCAATTTGTTTGTTGAATTGTCTTACAAGGGCCTTAAGGGGGAACGTTAGCGCGCCGGGCGCGCGCCGGGCATCTTTTGTGACCCGTGCCCTACCGGTGGACTGTTGCCGTTGATATGTTGGGCAACATTATATGGATTTGCCCCTTGGCCCCCGGGACATCAGCAGATGTTTTGATTTGGGATGGGTATGGACCTTCTCGTACCCGAGGTGATTTCTTTGATTTCGAAGCTGGGGGCCATGATGGTGCTTATAAGGGCCGGATTCATGTCATTGTGCCATTCATTGAAAGAAAGAATGGCGCTTTGACAGCCCGCCAACAATGTTACAATGACGTGCACGGGTGGTATAGGGCACACATTGAGCAGCTGTTTGCTTGGTTGTGGCACGCAAGATGAGGCAGAGGATGAGGCAGAAGTGTGTGTGTTGTGTTCCAGAACGCTCCACCGTCGCAGTTTGTGATGAGTGTAAGGAGCGCTATTGTACTGAATGTATTGACACCCACACTTGTGGGACCAATGTTATGATGCAGCTCTACTGTTCGCGATACCTCAATAACGCCTATCGCTTCTACTGGAGATCGATGCGGTTGTGCTATCCTAACCCCCCATTCTCCCAACTTGCTAAGGTGTTGACCAAGATCGCCCTTAAAGGAGCGAGAGTGGTCTCGTGTACCCCAGTTTGCAATTTTCTTGAGCTGGGGCAGTTTGGGTCACGTAATTCTAAGGGCGTTTCCAAGGGGTGTGCTTGGGGGCTCTTCGGGGGGAACATAGTCTAAAAGTAGCGCGCCGGGCAAACATTCCCCCTAAGGCTGCATCCGCCTCTGAGTTCGCCATTTTGCCATGCTTGCTTATATTCGAGACCTCACAAATATAAGCAGGCATGCTTGCTTATATTTCTTTGCTTGCTTATAATCGGGGGGGGGGGGGGGGTTAGCCCGGCCTTGTCCACGCGCGGTGACTCCGTCTGACCGCAGGTCACCGGGTCAAGAATGCCAGAGGTCATGGTTGTCATCTGCCGGTTGTCGAGGGAAAGAGGGGCTGGACCGTGAGAGTTGTTGCAGCTCACCACCGTATTTTGCGTGAGACTGTCCCCCCATTTCCACTTGCCTTGATGCAGTTTTCGGTTGTTGCCGTGGTGGGGGCCAAATCCGTAAGAGGCCCGCTGGCCTGTGGGTTGCGCACACGCACAGCCCCGTCTGAGCACTGGATCCCCGTCTGACCGTCGTAATCCCGGAGGTGGGCCGTGCCTGCGCAAGGGGGACTGGGGGGCCAAGCTTTGTTTACAAGGAATTAATACCAAAGGGGGGGAGGGGGTCTGGGTGGGTCCCACTAAGGGCCGCTTATTCAAATTTGATCTTCCCTCTGCCAAATTTTGGGTCAAAATTTTTTTTGGGTGGGTGGGTCTCAGAGCCAGAAGACTCCCCCCCCCCTCCGTCTTATAAACAAAGTCTGCTGGGGGCAGGTGGATGTGACGGGCCCCTGCGCGCTGGCGGACTCTGTAGATTGCCCGCAGCACAAAACCCGTGTATGAACCGATGTCCGCAGGACAACTTCTGCAGACAGCGTTGCAGAGCCATGGGGGTGCTCATGTTTGCTGGAAGTGGCCAAGGCTGCATGGGCAAAGGAAAGACGATGCTGAAGGGTTTTGTCTCTCTTGCTTCTCATGTTGGTGATGTGCCAGAAAACTGCTGAGGTTTTTGTCTGTGGACTGTGGACTGCTTTTGGCCTGACAAAACGATTGATGCGGCGTCTACAACCAAAACAAGGGAAACACTGCCTCTATGGGTTGGGTGGGTTTGCACAAACCATGTGTCAGCCCCTGTTATGGGGCGGACGAATCTCAACACCCGCCAATCCTGAAGCCCAGCATGCACACGTCCCAAGTGTGGCTGAACATTGCAGCGCAGTGCCGCAGTGCAGTATGTAGGTCCACGTTGTCCTTGGTGCCTGTCCCTTGGGGTTATGCTTTGTTGGACAAACACAATACAGATGAAGGTTGTGTTGAAGAAAACAATGGAGGAGGTTGGGTTGGCGCATGATTGTTACCGGTATCCATGCCACAAGAAACAAGCGGTGCATCCTGAACATCATGACATGTGCTGTTTTCTTGAGACATGGCAAGGGTACGTATCATCATCTTCCTCATCAGCCTTTTTCTCATCAGCTCTACTCTCAGAATACGGATGGGAATTGGCTGTCCTTCCCCTTATCAAGGCCCAGTAAAATAGGAAACATGGAAGAAGTGCACTAAAGTGCTAAAATGCACTTCTGGTTGCCTTTGCTCATATTTGCTTTTGGTTGAGGGCTAGAAAGCGCCTAATCTGTGCACAGCCTGCACACAATGCACACTGCGGCGCCATCAAGACCTGTAAGGGCCTGCATTTTTTAAAGGTCACTAAGGATGAAAGGGAAGAGTGGGTCGGCGATGTGAAATGATGATAATGAGCTTCGAATGATACACCAAACTAATGCGAGAATGCTAGGCCCGGCACATGCTCCTCGGACTGTGCTCCCAGCAGTCGTGGCATTGCCTGCACCGCCCCACTTTGATGCATGTTGCACATTGGCGGGTTTCTCTTGAGAGTACACTTAGATTCTGACGCCCCCCCCCCCGCATAGTAATCGGCCTGGCATAGTAAGCGGGGGGGGGGCGAGGGACCCGTCATTTTCTGTTTTGCAAATTTACTCAGATCAGAAGGTCGGATACTGAGCTTCTCCTGTGCATTTGCTGGCTGGACAAGGTGGTATTATTGGTGCATTGCTGTGCACTTCAGATTTCTTGCATCCAAGGCACCCCACCGTACCCTGTATCATGCAGAACACTTCAGTGTTTTGCAATTTCAGCCATGGATGTTGATCATATTGACACGTACCCAGCTATGTATGGGCTCTCCAGCTGCACACTTGGCTGCCACCTGGGCAGCAGGTTTGGCTGCACTCTTGGTTGAGGGTTTGGCACGAGGTTTGGCAGCTTTGGGAGCAGGCTTGGCAGGGGGCTTGGCAATGGGCTCCAGCCCCTGTGGCAAGCACAATCTTGGCAGGCACAATACTGCCCCCAGAAGGTTGGAAATTGCCAACAATGTGCAGCTCTTCAGAGTCAAAAACTCCCACCAGAAAAAATGGCACACAGAGCCTGTTTCTGAGCAGAGCTGAACATGCATCTCAGCAGGCAGTTCGTGGCTCATTTTGTGGTTCATATGCCCCTGTGCCTGCATGACTTGTGTCGCACATCCTTTGCATAGTAATCGGGGGGCGAGGGAACCGTCACCTGGGGTATGTTCCCTCGGGGGAGCGAGGATACTGTCGCGCGCAGGCGATTGCTATGCAAGGGGGGGGAGGGGGCAGTGCCCCAAGTCCCTAACCCAATATTGCACAACCCTTTGGACCAAGCGTTTTTTTTGGGCCATGGGGTTTGTAGTGTTGGAAACAAGGAAACAGCAAACAAGAAGCATCTCTGCGTAGCCGTTGCAGCACTGGTTTGCATCCACATTTTACGGCAAGGTTTAGGTGGGAATGTTAGTGTGCATCGCTTTGGCCAAAATGCCCCTGACCAACATTATACGAAGCAGCCACTGTAAGTCCTACCTGCTCTGGGACCCAAGAAGGCAGGGGTTGTGTGAGGGTGTTGCATGCACCGTGCATGCACCGTGCAAAGGTTTTGTGTGTCCGTTTACATGGGCGCTGCTTTTTGCCACACTGCGGGCTTAAATGCACAATATTGTGGTAACAGATGGTGTGCTCAGGTGCCTACCATTGCGTCTTACTTTCTACCAACTATTTTTGTATGTTCTTGTCCCAAATGGTCATGTTTGTTGTCCCCCTCAGCTCGGATTTACTATCCCCCTGCAATCACCCCCTCCCGGGAACGGTCACTTGGCCCAGAAAGCATAGGAAAGACTAGGCGCCAAAGAAACTTTTTACAAGCTGATTTACACTGTGTGATACTATGGTACAGATTTGTGGTGCAATCCCCCCCCCCCCCATGGGGGGGGGGGCGGCCTGACAAAAGGGGGGGGGTTGCAAGGGAGGGGGTATATATTTGTCCAGGTTTGCCCTTTGTACACACATTTTCTACCATCGCAGTAGGGACGATTGATTTCTAGCCTTTTCGTGGGGTTCTTCGCCACATCCCCGGGGTTTTTGGTGGACCCAACATGAAGTTGTTAGAAAAGGAATTGTTTAGAAGCCACCATGAATTGACAGTGGTTCCTCTCTGCTTTGGATCTTGGGATGGCACAGGTTGCATAGTCACTTTTGAATGTGTTTGTTCAACCGTCCATGTTATTCCTCTCCACCTGGGGCTCTGCCATTGTCCAACATGGGATGCGTATTGACCCTCTTGCACACGAGTGGTAGTGGTCATGGATGCGGAAATCGTATTTAAAGGTATCAGAGAGTGGCTGCGGGGGTGGAAGCGAGCAGTGGAGGCGGAGGGGCAGTTAGTCACGTGGATCTATGGAAAGAGGTGCTAAATCTCATGGATTTGCATGGGAAAGGCCTCACTTTTGAGTCGGTGCCCTTGCATGTAGGACAAGGGTGCAGATGTGCAAGCCAAGGAGGGTAGAGCACAACACCCTGAAAATGTGATTGGGCACACCAAGCACCAAAAGTTGGTGCGTGTGACACAAGCGCCATTGTTGATTGTTGAATTGGAGGCAAGCAGGCTCATAGAGTCATAGAATCATGACAATTATATGATTCAAGTGAGTCACAAGCAACATTGATTGTGTGCTCTGTGTTGCATGAAGAAAGCATCTCTTTTGCTTGTGCATTGTTTGTGGGAAGGAGGGATGTTTACACAGGTGTGGTACCCCAGGGGCATTTTGGGAAGGGGTAAAAGCCAACCCATTCTAGGAGAACCCGCCGTAAAAATAGCGTGCGCTGTGTGCGGCGCGGGTACTCCCTCTATGTTATTGGCTTTGCAGGGAAGGGTTTGAGGTTCATTCTGGTCTTCCTTGGGGGCTTCTCTAGTGAAGCTGGGGCCAAAGTTGGGATACTTGGGAAAAAGGTAGCGCGCCCTCTAGGCTGGGTGACGTATGCACACAATGTCTCGCAATTCACATGAATACATTGCATACAGACATGCATGTCATTATGTGTATTGTGTTGTATCGGGGGGGGGGGGTACATATCGTTGTGTGCATTCACAACTTTTTCCACCCCACCCTTCACAAACAAAAAAATGGGCAGTGAGGGGCCATTGATTATCCAACACTTTAGGTTGACATGGCGGACCAAGGCCCCCACATATCCCCGGACCCTGATGGTGCTGACCCCACTCAAGTCATGCTGATCCAATGGACTGGGAAGATGTTGAAGGCATTGCAGGCAAAGGATCTTGAGGCTGCCTACGCTATATCCCAGAAAATCCTGGAGCTTGACCCCAATTCCGCCGTGGCAAAAGAATATCACGAGTTGTTGAGGCAGCGGGTGGCGCAGTTGGAGGAGGAGAATGCGGGGTCGAAGGGGGAAGAAGACGAGAACGACGAGGACGAGGAGGCTGACGAGGACGACGACGAAGACGCGCCCGACGGGACAGAGGACGACGCCGCGTGGGGGGCCAATAGTATTATGGCGCGGCTGGAGCGGTTTGAATCGGAGGGTCCGGAGGCGATGGAGAAAGTGAAGGCGGAGCTCATTGAGATGGGCATTCTCACGCCTGCAAAGAATTAGCGTCTTCTGCAACCGCCATCAAACAACAGAGGACTGTGTACGGTAGACGCGTTCGAACGCCGAGAGATGGAATGGGCCAGCCCACAGCAATTGAAGCACCCAGAGGGTGAGGACCACCGTCAGCCTCATCGCCAACTACCACTGGGTGGCGTTTCCACAACGTTTGGTGCTGCTGCCGTTGTGTGGGCATAGGGAGGGGGGTTTGAGCGTGGCCCTGCAATGCGGTGGGCGCCAGGGACCATGAGGGGTGTGGGGTCCCCTCTACCCCAGGTACCCGAGAGAGATGGCACTTGGTGACATGGAACAACGACTGCCAACGAGGTAATTCAGGGGGGCCAAGGCACCTGTCAAAAGGTAGGGAGGCTTACCATGCCTCCCCGGCAGCAGTGGGGCACGGGTTCATGGGGAGATACGCGCTCCCTCTCTGTGCCCCTATGTCCTGCCTGTGCCCCTGTGCCCTGCCTGTGCACTCTGTGGGGGGGCCTGGCGTCATCTTGATGGGTAGCCCATGCCCCTAATCCCCACCACAGTAACATTCCAGTGCGGCTGTGGCCTGTGGCCTGATAGTGGCGCACCAGCCATACCCCATCATTCCCCCCCCCTCCTGCCCGCTCTGGTTCGTGCTGCTGCTGCCATCAGCACGTAGGCCCCTCGCCCCGGCTTCCCAAGTGCAGGTTTGTTCCCACGCTGGCTTTCGGACGAATTCCTGACGACAGCTTTGACGCCACTGCCCAATTTGGTGGTAGTCATTGACAGCCGCCAATTTTTTTGGGACTCCATTGTTTCGGTTTCTGATATACTTCTTGGTGCGAAGTGACTCCTTTGGAAGGTCCGAAATGGGCTCAATGGGACCACATGATTGGCCTCGAGGGTGGGCGGTGGAGGGGTTTCTGCAGGCAAACTGTGTGTGGTGGGGTGCATGATTAGCTGGGTGAGGCATTGGGTCTCAGGTACAGGGCATTGCGGTGAAGAAGTGAAGAAGCAACGACCGTTGCGAGAAGGCGACGAGGGCTCGAGCTGCTGACAGTTGTAAGAAACTCTCAGATCATCCCGGGCGTTGGTGCGTATGCATGTCGTCCTGATTGGGATGGGTGCGAGCAAAGCTGTCACCTGCCCCTATTTCTGCATGTGAATTCGAGCCCCCCGTTTTATGTCGTGAAGGACCGTCGGCCGGTCTGCAACCACCGTCGGTTCGCTCAAAACGGCCGTTATTAGCTCGTAAGTTGGCCCATTTAGGAGGCCACATCTCTCTCTCTCTCTCTCTCTCTCTCTCTCTCTTTTAGCCGACGACTGGACGGCCTCACTTCGATTTACTTGGATTCAGAGATGTCCCGGTGTATTTTGTTTCCACAGAGCCAGTTCACTTCTTTGTAGTACTAGGAATCCATCGGCCCTGCCCAATTGTTGTCGCACTGGCCATCTTCAGGGGTTTGCTCAGGGTGTCCCACAAATCGCACACCACTTCACCAATTGTTTTCGGGGGCTCTTACCCAATGCCACTGTTGCCCCTGGTACCGTTGCCCATCCCCCGATGATTTCTTGCAGTGCCCATTTCGCATCGATGTTTCCAATGCTTTGAACACTTGGTGCCAGGCCCATTCTGCAGGCAGTGTGCATGATTTATGTAACTATAAGCCAGATAACCCATCATCTGACACTCTACATTCACCGTCATTGTGCGGTCAATTTGTTGAGATGTGTCGGACGAAAGTACATCACGAGAGCATCAGCACCTCATCGTCGTCGAACCCCCAGCCGTATCTTGAGCTTCAGTTGCATTCTTGGATGTAATGAGACCTGCTGTGTCTTGCGGCCAGATTTTCAGCAGCCGCAGGAGTCCCAGCAGCTCTTTGTTGCCAGCATGCCAGCGTGCTTCGGTGCGAGGGCTTATCATCTTTCAAAAAAAAAACTTTTTTTTTTCAGAGGGCAAAGCAGGCGGCCTCAATTGCTAGGCCCCCTACAAGGATAAGTGGCTTGTGTTCTCAACAATCATGCTTGGCAGAAAGTGCGGCACATGTCAAAACACCAAGTTGCAACAAATACAACTGAGAGCTTATTACAAGCCCAACAACCGACCGCCAAATGGCCTTTGAAGCTGTGAAAATTCACATTTTTGCCCCACCCAAGTTCAAAGCTATGTTCAGGGATAATTGTTGCATCCACATCACACACACATACACACACAGAGCCAGACACCCGCCAGAGGAAGTTGAGGATGTGCGGCTCAGAGGTACATTGTGTAGCGCGGTTAACACCTAACTCAGACTGACAAACGTGGTAATGGCAAAGGTTGGGACAGGAGGGACGTTTGCCATCGACCTCTGTTTGGTGCTGGGCGACAGCAAAATGGCCCAAGCCCCGCACACTGTCACATGGAGAAGAAAGACAGGGCAGGCTCCTCAGCACATCCCACCCCCTGCCCCCACGGCCACCACCAGTGGCAGCATGCACGTGTCAGCACCATGCAGCACTCGCCCGCGCAACATGCAGACGGCTGTCTCAGTCAGCGCACACATGCTGCCTTAAAGGACATCACAAACAAGGATATATAGCTGTGCACTTTGGGGGATCCTACCAGCGGTAGTCCCGCTGAATAAGTCAGGGCTGGGCGATGTGCTTGAGACCAGCGGCCTGCAATGATGACACATAGGTTGCAGCGCCAAGCATTGGCGCCGAGTGTGAGCATGTGCAGTGAAATGTACACACTGAACGAGACATGCACAAATCACCCCTTTTATAAGCTATGCTAAGGCAAGACAGGGTGACTGTACCAATATGACAGATTGCATCCAAACATGGAGTATGGTACACATGTTACTCAAGTACAATGCTCTCAGTTGGTACAGATGAGGCAACTAAGCGATGAGGCACAATGTTCAATTTAGTATACAGCTGTGGGGCCAGCCAAAGCACTGCATTAAATTCCTCAATGTTCGATGACCGGCACGAAAACCAGATTAAATCGAAAAGCGTGTGTGAAACCAAGCAGCAATATTTGTAGCAGCAAACTGCAGGATGGCAGTCCAAATGCCCAATGGTAGGTGTGGCAAACACATGCATGTGTCAAGCGTGCGGTAGTTGGTAACCCAAAAAGAGATTTGAAGCACGATTGCTGCACCAAACATGTGTATATGCCAAGATGCTAGCCCCTCAACACGTCTGAGACGGCGGAGGTCTCACACATGTTGAGTCATCACCAACCGTAGTGAAGCACCACCTGGTTGCAAGCATGGGGTATGAGACAGCAGAACATGCACATCACCTTCTCCCTTCCCCCCTCCGCCGCCCCCGCTCACACCGGTGGCACTGGGATCCATGTGTCACACACACTGCAAATGAGCGAGCAGGGCTGTCAGGGCTGTCAGTCTGCACATTTCATTACGACGTTCGAAGGATTGGAATGTTTCATGTATAAATCGAATTACGATACGGCACACACGCACTCTTCCAACAAGGACCATGGCAACAGCAGCAGGATCCAAATTCTGCATGGACTGTTCACTGGCCGTTTTTCTGCAACGTCCCTGCGACTATTTTTATTGATGCCGGGGTGAGTTCAATGTGCAAGGTTCCATGTGGTGCTCGGGGTTTGTAGGATTGGAGGTCATTTGCCCCCCCTCCCCTCCCCTCGAATTTGTGTGTGCAACACTTTGCGTATGCACGCGTGCTTTTGTAGTGGAGGTCTCGTTTTTGTCTTGCATCTTCCCATCCCCAGTGGCTTTGCTCAAGAAATGGCAGTGGACTGGGGCTCCCTGGCCAAGAAACCACCGATTGTCTCCGTGGATCTGTCATCCCCCATATCAAGCCCCTCAGTCCAGATGCTGTGCTCAAGTCGCACGCAGGGAAGCCTCCAATTTCATGACAGCCCTCCGCGTCAGCCCGTCTAGTTTGGGGACAGCCCTTTGCGTGAATCCACGTGATTCATTGGACCAAACGCTCTGCAATCCGTGAAAACTGCCCTGAAGCCAGCCTGCCACATCTCATCAAAAGTTGCTTTTGAGACATGCATGTGCGCGGATGCCCTGTCACGCAGCTGTGTTGCCGTTGCTGAACAAGCCATGCTACCCCATTTGCTACCCACTGCGGACCCGGTCGGTCGATGAGCGCTGCATCTTGAAGCGTTGGCGAGACCGCATGTGGATCCATCGTGACAGTCTCACGGTGTTCCAACACCCCGATCTCAAACCCCTGGGGCCGTTTTCCCGTTGGCTAGCCTCCAATACCATTGCTGTCCTGTGCGGCTTCATCGCTTCCCTCCCCTTCCTCATCGTGTGCAAATTCCCGATCGCCGGCTTCCGTGGTTCTGCCCCATGGTCTGACGATGGCGTACTTCTTTTTGGACACCTTCGTCCTCACGAATCTGGCGCTGCCCGCGTGGGTCGACCGCTGGGTGAGGCCCGCAGGCTTGTTGCTGTTCCGCCTTCTCCTGAGTAAGTTGGTGAAGAAGAGCATTTGGGCGAGTGTGGCCCCCGGTGTGAAGATGTGGGGGGTGCTCAACGTGGAGATGGTGGTGATGCTGCTGGTTGTCCGCCTCCCGTCCACCTGCAACAGCCTGCATGAACTGCTGGCGATCCTGCTAATGGACTGGCTGGGGTTCATCGCCCGCTCTGTGTATTTCTGGGTGAGCGCCGCCCCCGACCCCACAGCATACGTACCCGCGTGCCTGCACCGCCCAAAGGGGCGCAGGGTGGCCCCCGGCGCCGCTGTGGCCGCCGGCAGCGACTGGGCCCGGCACGCCGCCGCTGCCGGGGATGTCCGCTCAAGAGTACCGGGGGTACTGCTACCTCATGTCCAATCTGGCGCTTGCTACTTTGTATGTGGCGCTGGTGGGGGCGTACGGGTGGTACCGCCTCCTCGGGATCGGCCCTGGCCACCCGGTGTACGAGTTCTGGTGGCCGCATGGCGCCTCCTCCCTCCGCTTCACCCTCGTCGCCGCTCGACCAGGCAGTGGCTCCGGACCCGAGAGTTCCACTTGACAAAACGGCGCCACCCGGCGGTGTGTGGGACGGGGGGGTGGGGGGGGTGGGGGCCTAAATATCCAAAGCTCCGGAGTAAGGTGGGTGGACAATTGCCCCAAGTGGGGGAGGGGTTGTATGAGCCCCTACAACCCCCGGCGGGAGATGGGGGGAGGTGGGAAAAGGGGCTCTTCTGTTAGGCGCCTTGATTTTGGTCGTCATTTGGTAAAACTATTTTTGCCATGTTTTTCATCGAAAAGGGGGCAAATGATCACTTCTGTGACCCTCGTGACGCGTGACTCAGTTTTTTTTTTTGGTTTTTGGTCTCCATGTCGGTCCTATGCAGAACGTCTGCCCCCCTAATGGCGTTACAAAAGAGCCCCCCCGCCCCCCCGCCTTCGGAGCAATTTTCCGCCCACCTAATGTTTTGGAATTTGGTTCCCCATCTCAAGTGACTGTATTTTCGATAATGAGACATCGAGGGTGACCAAACACCTGACGTGCACAGACAAGACACTTGCAAGGTCGGTTGTCAAGGTGTGCTCCTTGGCATGTGTTTTCGGTGTGTTTGTCGCCCCTGCAAAATGTGTGTTGGGGGGGCAATTTGCTGTGGATAGTGGCACAATCGCTGTCGTCTCCGTGGGGCGCCGCTCACACCACACACCAACGCTCGTGGTGCCGCTTTATCCTCAACCCTCCCTTCTGAGGCGATTCAGCAAAAGCTTCTTCTGGTGCCTTGGGCACGGGCCAATGTACGCTAGGCATCTTGCCTATGCATGGGAAACGGGGGAAATTCATGACCGAGTTTTATGAGCCAAGCAATCGGCAAGCGTTACTGAACCGGAATGGCCCCATACATGTGTGGGGCCCTTGGTGAATTGCCAGCTCCTAACCCATGGACTATTGCTCCTAAAAATGATTTCCCTCCTCAACCAGAATGCACCAATAACCGGCTCTTACCCCCCCGTTGCATATGGCGCCCTAATGCCTTTGATGGGAGATGCGACCAACCTTAATCTTTGGCTTTCTACATGCACCGTATGAGGCAATGGGGCTGGCACATGTATGCTGAGCATGTTCTTGCATTTTATGGAGAGAATCTTCCAACCCACGAACGTTCCTGCAGAGGTTTGGCGCATTGGAAAGGTGATTTTTTTGTGTTGTCTCTGCACAGACAAAGCACCCGGAATTCTAAATGATCTTTGTTGTGGTGGAGCAAGTGGCCACCCACTGTGCGGCAATGTGGCCCAGTCCAGGACGGTTTTACTGCGACGTGCAGGAGGCCGGCTGGACTCCATTGTAAACCCCCTTGCTCTTCAGGCAAGCAATGCAGGCTTTGGATCGCAGGGTCACGGTTTCTTTGGCACAGATTTTCAAAGGTTCAAAACGCCTGGCAATCTTGCTTTCAGAGAACACACCAATGAAAGTCTTTGATGCGCCATTTCGGTGGCCCTATTGTACTATTGTTGGACATTCAGGCTCGGTGGGCAAAGCGCCAGGAACTCCAGTGGTTGTTTAGGAAGCCCAAAAGGATAGCAATGTCGCCATCAATGGTTTCTGGCCTTTGGTGCCGGCAATGGTTGCCGGGGGTGAACGCTTGAAATTTCGGTGGCCAAGTTGCTGGCTAGGGCACCGAGAATTCTGGAGGGTGGGCGGGACAAGCCCACACTCCAGAACCGCTGCTGCCTAGGCGGCCCAACCCGCGAGCAACATCGCCGGCAATGATTTTTAGGCTCTAGCACTGGCAAGGCACACTAGGGGTGGAGGCTAGGATTTTTGGCGACCAAGCAGCAGCCTCAACACTGGGGATTTTGTGTTCAACTCAGCTAGCAAGTTGCGCTACCTTTTGTCACTCGCTAGGAATTGCAGAATTTACCAGATTGCATATCCCACACTGTGATATTCTTGCAATGATGTCAAGGAAGTGTCCTAGTGAAACGGTTTTCGCATCAAAATTGCTTGGATTGTGTGTTTTGAGTTATGTAGCATCCATTGTTTTAAGAAGGACCGGATTTGATGAAGGAGTCTTGGGTTGTTGGTGGTCGTGAGGCTCGTTCCAGTAAGCTCACCCCACTAATTGGCACTGCGCAAAATCCCCCAAGGTGGGACAAAGCAAACAGAGCACGGCCGAGCACTAGAAGATAAGGCAGAGACCCCCCCCCCCCCCCACCAGCAGTGCCTCCACCCAGTTTGGGCAGCATTTGAATAAGATCGTGGCCCCCGCCCTCCCGAAACAGCACATTGCAAGAGCCCAGTGCAATGGTACCCTGTAACTGATCCTGGTCCTGTACATAGGGAGGATGCAGGAGGCAACCACACAGGAATCTTCAATGCTGTTGGACACATACCATACCATACCGTACGGTACCGTACCGTACCGTACCGTACCGTACCGTACCGTACCGTACCGTACCGTACCGTACCGTATCGTACCGTACCGTACCGTACCGTACCGTACCGTACCGTACCATACCATTCGCCCTTAGGTAGCAGTTTTCTTCGTCCTTTGTCAAACTGAAGGTGTTTGGTTGGGTTGACTTTATCGAATGGCTTCAACCTACGGCATGCTGCCTGAAGTGCTCGTTGAAAGCACAAGACTTTTCTCAGCAGCAATAGCAGTTTCCCCTTGAACCAATCGTGAGCTTTTGAGAATAGAACAACAAATTGTGACTGTTTGCACCGAGATGTAGCAGGAATTTTTGTCAGGTTGCGTGAATGGCAAGTAAGACGCTTGTCCAGTTCACAAGACACACATGCATGCAGCATTTTGCCCAGAAGCATGACAGAAGATTTGACGCAGAGTTCATGCATTCTGTAAACATTATGGGATGTGCTGCTGGTGGAAACCACTATGATGCTGAACAGCAGATGCCCAATATTACGAAAGAATGCCTGCCTACGATTAGGCAAGATGCAAGATTGTTCAACACCTTGCCCTTGGACAAATTTACAATTTCCCACCAGGGGCGTGTGGCTCGGTTTGGCACAGTGTGGCCTAGTGTTGCGTTGTGGTCGCCAGAGCAGGATACTGCACCCCAATCATATGCCTCCATTCCCTGTTCCCTTCTTCACAGTCGTGACTGCAGTCTGCCGCATAGCCATGGCATCGCCACTTGCCGAAATGGGCCAAATTCCGCAGGCCGGAGCCACTGTGCAGAACACATACTCCACTCGCACGCTGATGGGCAATTGGCGTGAGGAGAAGTTCGACGATGACCTGGAAAAGAAGAAGAAGCGCGCAATTCGGGCGCTGAACCCACCCGGTGAACACTGGCAGACCACATATGGCGGGACCATCGGGTCCCCCATGCCCCAGCCTGCACGCAAAGCCCCGTTCAGACCCACAAGACCATCACTCGGTGTGTCCAGAGCCTGTCGGGCTATCACGTTCTCCCAGTCCCCTTGCTTTGGGTGCTTGATTGGCGCCTGCAGCGTACAAGGCCAAGCCAAGCACGTCCGTGAGGCAGCCTCAGAATTCAGTCCGCTGCTCTGGCAGTCAGCAGCTGACTGGACGGTTGGCAGTTACGTTGCGTCCCATATGTAAGCACGGGCCACGGGCTCATGGATTCGCATTGCTTGAGGAACGTGACTTTGCCTCTATGCAGAGCTCTAAGGACTGCAACTGCAGAATGGGCTACCCATGGCCAACTTCTTTTGGTTAGTGGAAAGCCCTTTGTGCATGCAGTCATGGCTCCTCCCGACTGCGGAACCCTGACATGGCGTAGGTCATGAGCCATGCCTCCTCCTTGCTTCGGGGATGGTAGCTCTGAGCAAGGCACCCCGGCTGTCTTCCTTCTCAGTGTATGCACACGGGAAAATACCGCCAAGCGCCGTGCCCTCCTCACAAGGACAAAGGGATACGCTCTGACGGCCGCGCTTTTCGCCCTGCGTGGCCCTGCGTGGCCCCACAACAGCTTTTGGGGGGCATTTGTGTGCAGCACTTACACTTTCAGAGAGGGCCCGTGTCTCGGCCGGGATGTTACTGGCTGAGGGTTACCCTGGCCCTGCATCCCTGTAGCCCTGTTGCCATCCCCCCTTTGGCCCGGCATGACGGAAGCACAGGGGCCTCACGGTCAAGTTACCTCGCCCGACGCCCGCCCGTGCGCCGGGCACGTGCACACTTTCTGGAAGGGACAATCAAGACACTGTTCGAGGCTTTGGCACCATTTTTTTTTTTGGCACTTTGAGCTCTGCGCACCAGTAAATTGCTTCTTTGCCAGGTTTGTCCTTCTTGTTGCTTTGATGGGGGCATTCCATTCCAAAATCCACAAAGGGGAATGAAATGGCGACAGAATCCCTGCCATACTGGGTAACCAACAGACACAATGCACTTGTGAAGGTATTGTGAAGAACGGATATGGTAAGGTACGCAGGAACGCCGGTGGAGCTCCAACATGATTCGTGCCCCACCCCCCCCTTCTGCAGCGCTGCGAACTCAAGGCAACATCCGGCTCATTGGCAGCCTCCCACACGTCGGTCAGCCATGGATACAGCCAGTAGAACAATCTGATTGAACAACAGTGATTTGTAAATTTATCCCCCCTTTCTGCAGCGCATGTGCGCTCGTCGGTATGTATGCCACCGTGAGTCTGCATGTGTTTTGCTGATTTTTACAGATTCAGGCTTTGGTGCAGACTCCACTGATGAAGTGCCACGTTCTGGCTTCTTCCCGCCAGTACCTCCGACCAACAGTGTGTTCCCTTTTCCCCAGGGCTGCGCTCACCCTGGCCTGCAGTGCTTTGCAGTGCCTTGCCCTAGCTCTCAGGTCATGTCAGCTGTCCAGTGGTCGTTATCTCAAGCCGAATCACTGCGATCAGCTGCATTTCAGATCTCTGGTTCTTCGAGGTGGCCTCAGAGGCGCTCGTGGAAGGGCAGACTTCCATTGCAGCCGTGAGGTCCACCAACCCGAGGTGCTCCATGGCCTCATTGATGGCGTTGTCCGGGGGGGGGGGGGGGCACACCCCAACGCCAACACGGCGCCCACCACACATGCAACAACCAAGGCTCCACTTACACACAACATAGAAGGGATGCTTCCCTGATGCACTCCCGGGAGCCATCACCATCCCGACCACACCGGGAGGGGAAGGCAACCCAAACCTAAGTAAGGGGGTCGCCCCTGCGGGGGGTTGGCAGCCGGCTACGCGGTTGTCCATTGGGCAGCGACCTAAAACATGTACTGCCTGCGAGTAGCTAAGTTCTGTCACCAAGGCCTAGTGCAGGGGCCTTGGGCACGCTTATGAGACACAGCGTCCAAACCATTGGTGGTCACTGCACGACCAACCAGGGGGTGGACTCACACGAGTCCCTAGCTCCAAGGCGTGGACAGCCCGGAGTGAAGTCCTCAAACGGGGAGCCCCTCAGCAGCCCAGAAAGCAAAAGAGCAACAACGCAACACATTCACCCCAGAACAACCCCAACAAACACTAGTGACAGGTCAGTTTGTAGATTTGGAGACATGTGCAAAAGTGCCTGGTGCCCCTTGCACCACCCAACTGCGAGTGGGACAACCCAACAGCCACAATGGGATGCAGGGAGCGACATGCTACCCCCCTCGCGCCGCAGACTAGAAGCAGTGAGCATGCCAGCAGAAAAAGAAAGAGCCCGAAACTGGGAGGGACGCATGCAGCAAAACAGCTGGGCACAAGGCCGCCCTACACACGGCAGGGAGACGAGCCCCAACAGGACACACAACAAGACACAAGGGAACCATGAGGTGCGAGCACTGCAGCAACCACCAAATGCAGCGCACGCCGAGCAAGCCATCAGCAAACACCCCCCCTCCCTCTACAAGGTGCCCACGTACTCCACAAGGGCAGGGGCTGCGCCCTGCGCGCCGGGAGGTGCCCGCCACGGGGGTGGCAACAGGGCTGTGAACAGCCAACCGCGCACGGTGCAGTCCACGTTGTATGGAGATGTGAAATCCTCGTACGGGGGGGCAGGCGGGTGGGACAGGAGGGGGTGCGCGACATGGGCACCCAGCAGCGCCACTAGACAGTGGGAGGAGCAACACAGACACACAAAACGCGGGAGCCACACCAAGGGGGACAAGGGCAGGCACACCGGACAAGGAGGAGGGGCACAGCAAGGCAGGAGAGGCTACCAGAACGGCGGGAACAGGGAACCAGAATGGAGCAAATGGTGGAGCGTGCGCATGGGAGGCAGCGACAATAAAGGGGATGGCTTGGCCAGCCAACCCCGTCGCTACCGGGTGCCAGGGCAACCCCTGCTCAACCGGCATCAGGTGGGGGGTGTCTCCCGCAGCCCAGATGGGCTGTTTGCGCAACAGGAGCGGGAGCCCATCAGGGGCAGACCAACCGTGAGGGGGAAAAGGACATATGGTGGACGGCCCGGACAGCACGTGGAGGAACAGGGCACCTGGGCCGCACAGAAACACAGCGAGGCAGGCTATGCACGGCCTGTGGACAGAGGTGTGTGGACAGCAAAAACAGTCAAACGACCCCGGCAACAACCAGCACATCCTCAATACGCCAATTATTGGGCGCCGCTGACACGCAAACGGCACACCATGCCACATTCAGCACAGCCCCAACACACCAACTACTGGGCTCCGCGAACGCGGAAACGACACCAGCAAGAGCACCGGCCGCAGCGGCCGACAGAAAGTAGCGACCCGACGCAACATGCGAGGGGAAGAACGGGTGACCGTCCAGGGCCCCGTAAAGGAGCAACAACCAGACGGAATGTCACACAGGGGGGGGGGGGGGCGCCCTGCCGCCGCCGTCCGTTGGGGTGGGTGAGGCGTTGGGGTCGTGGATGATGATGGTGGGGGCGATAAGGGCCATTTGGCGGTAGGCTGTTGTAAGAGCCTGGGGCAAGGGCTCGTGGTAAACCCCCTCACCCCACCTATAATCCTCCTGGGCGTTATAGTATTCTTCATGAATGCCCGAGCCAAAGGGGGGGGGGTAATAGGTGGTAAGGGGGGGGTAATAGGTGGTGGTGGGGGGGGGGGGTTATAGGTCAGCCCTTTGTCCAATTTCCCTTTAGGCGCTTCGCACCATCTGTTGTTTGTTCTGTGTTTTCAGTTTCTGCTGATTTTCCCCTTATGGATATTGATTTAGATATGCCCCACGCCGTGCCTGATGACAGTGATGATGATGAGGGTGATGACCCTTTTGATGAGCTTCACGCTCTTGGCAATGGGGATGAGGAGGAGGTTGAGGATGAAGATTTCGCCACCCTTGAGCAGGCCATCGCTGCTGTTGCGGCTCTGCAGTCCAACTCTTTGAAGTTGGGTTAGAAGGGGGGGCTATAGGTCCCCGGATGACTGAAAACAACGGAGGGGGGGGGGTTATAGGTGGGGGTGAGCCGATGGACCGCGGAGGTCTCCACCTGTCCGGCTCGTGGATGGGCCACTCCAGGCGCTCCGTCCCACCCGCCGTGGGGCGTACGCCGTACGTCGGGGGCACCTGGAGGAACGGAGGGGGGGGGGGTTATAGGTGGGGGGGGGGGGTTATAGGTGGGGGGGGGGTTTAGACTTCGGCTGTGGCGTGCCGGTTGCTGCAGTCGTGACTGATGCAGTATGTGTGTGTGTGAGCCGGAGCATGCCTCCGAAACACTAGAAATGCCTTTGGAGCCCAAGGACTGCACCACCCAATCAGATGACCGCTCATTACAGCCGCACCTGCCGCCACAGCTTCAGCTGCAGCCAGTCCACTGGCCCCGAAGGCACAGCCACAGCAACGTCGGCCAATCCTGAACATGAGTATGACATGCACATCCGTTCGCCCCAGCCACCGCAACAGCCTGAGCCTCAGCTGAAACACTTCCACAAGCAACAATGCAGGCCTCCTGCAACACCGAACCCGGGCGGCAGGGCCGACCGGCAATGACTCCTTCCTGCACGGTGGCCGGTGCCAGTGGCTGTGAATGGCAGTGGTGGTGATAGAGGGGGTCCTGCCAGTGATGGCGGTGGCGGCAGCAGTGGTTGTGGCGGTGGTGGGGAGTGGCGGGGTGGGAGCCTACTGCATTGTGTGAACAAGGCGGGCAATGGGAATTGAGGCAATTCAGACCATCTGCAGACCATCTTCGAAACATCTTCAAACCATCTTCAAACCATCTTCAGACCATCTTCAAACCATCTTCAAACCATCTTCAAACCATCTTCAAACCATCTTCAAACCATCTTCAAACCATCTTCAAACCATCTTCAGACCATCTTCAAACCATCTTCAAACCATCTTCAAACCATCTTCAAACCATCTTCAAACCATCTTCAAACCATCTTCAAACCATCTTCAGACCATCTTCGAAACATCTTCAAACCATCTTCAGACCATCTTCACCCGCCCTGCGCCCTTCTGAGCGCACGTGGTCAGTAGGGAAAACGACCAAATTGGGCCGCAGAATGTTGCCCAATTCACGATGTGGGCTCGCCGAGGGCTTTGTTGGCTTTGCCTGCAGATCCGATCTGTCGTGCACGTGCTCGCGTACTGGAATCTGCTGCGGCCCGGCGCTGCATTGCCTGGCCCACTGCAGAGCGGCGGTGGGGCACCACTGCCACACTTCCTTCAGGCATCGTCGGTGGCCCCTTTCCCGGGTTCCGTGCGGAGCTGCAAGGCCGGGCCACCAACACTTACAATACGGAGATGCGGAAGAAGTACGGCAACCCTCATGAGCGTCCGGACTTTGAAGTTGACTCGGTGCTCGGGGACAAGCCTTGTATGTGGTGCTGCATGCCTTCACCACTGCTGATGCATACAGCCCCACGTCCATGTCCATGAGACCGCCGATGCCCCCCCCCCCCGCCCCCCCCCCCCCCAGGGAACATCGGAGGACCATTCCCAGAGCAGTGGTTGAGTTTACCCCCCCCTTTCCCCCTCTGATGATGTCACACATGCGGTAATTGGACAAGGCGAAAGAGGAAGAAACGAGCATGATTCTATCGATATTGCGATGAGACTATTTCCGTCATTGCAACTTCCAGACCTTTAAGTGCAGGATCCAATGGCTGAGTCTCCCGTCTCTTTGGGGGAGGCGCCGCGTGATGAAGATGACTGTAGCACACATGTCAGTTCCATCAAGAAACGAAGATGAAACTTAGCACCCCCCCCCCCCCCCAAACTTCCCTTAACACCTTAACACCCTTAACACCAGGCCCTTAGGACAGACTCCAGTGGGCCGGCTGAGCAAGTGCCAGTCATTAGCAAGGTCTTTATAGGGCGCATAAAGGGCATTGTAAGTGATAGGACGGAAGCCAGCCTTCGTGGCCCACAACACATGGCGAAACAGGGACACTAGCAGTGGTAAATAGGGCGCGCTGCACATACTGCGATCATTTGGATGGAGCATTCAATATGCCAGCTGTGTGAACGGCCGATCATTGCTGCATATGCACATCAGGACATGCATGTGTGGAGCGCCTTTTGACTTGCAGCCCCCCCGCCCCTCCGAAATGTCATTTGCACTTTGAGCTTCCTACAACATTCTGGCTGATGCAGAACACGACTGGAACCCCAAAGACCCCCTTTTCTCAATCAAGTAGGACAGTGACAGTGGGGAGTGAAACTGAGATTGGGCTCCGCTGTGGGCGCACCTGGGGGGAAGTGTTTGCCCTGTGCGCGCCCGGTGTGCTACTTTTGTACCAAGTGTCCCGACTTTAGCCCCAGTTTTACCCCTACGAAGCATCCCAAGCAGGCGAGAATCAACTCCAAACCCTCCCTACAAAGCATGAAGATGTCTTATAAGCTCAGTTGAACATACAGGTTGCGGTCGGTTCGAACCCCAGTCCAGCCCAAAGGAGGTGCGGAACTGAGTTCGGCTGGCATAGTCGGCGCAGCCTGCACCTCAGTGCACTCAAGCTGCAGCTCAAGTCCCTCCTGTGGGGCTGGCACCGCGGCGGCCACGGAGTCTGCGGTGCCGAATGTCAGGGGCTTGAACCGGGTTGTCCCCTGGCAACTGCGGCGGGGTTCCTGTCTGCCGATTCAACAACGGGGAGTACGGAGCATGCCGAGGGGCTTGCTCCAACGGGGCGCCACTGGCACCGACCTTAGATCCATGAGGGCACAACCGTGCTACCCCTGGGCACAAGAGGCGCCTGCCCTCCCTACAAGGCACACAGCGCACAATATAAGACCAAAGCCGTGAATTCCACTGCCCTTTTGTCCCAAAAGATAAAAGATGCCCGGCGCGGGCCTGCCACGCTCACGTTTCCCCATGGTCCCATTGCTGCATGGGAGGCTTTTTTCGTGGTGTACTCCAGGACCCCAACGCTTGTGGCACAATGAGGGCAGGTCAAAAAAATTACGGCACATTCAAAAAAATATTCAAATTCCCTGCCAAACATTTTGACCACACATAAGTCGGGAGTAAAAGTTGTTCATCTCTCACCAGAAGTGTGGAAAAAGACAGGAAGACGCGCAAACGAACCTCCCAAAGCAGATGAGCCACAATCTTGCTGCCGTACCCAGTGTGCGGGCATAAAAATGCTACGCAGGGGCATAGTTTCCGAAGGCGAGGGGGTCCCCACCCAAATGCCCCCATGCATCACCCCCTCCTGGGCTGGCTTGCAACGCACATAACTGAAATGGGGCCATTTAGGATCGAAAAACAAAGCGCCTTGGACCCGTCATGTTCAGGATAACGCCCATTTGCTGCAGGAATGTCTATTGCTTCTTTGGCAATGCATTCGGCGTGATTCCGGCTACACCCCCTTTTTCCTTCCTTTTTTTGGGTCCTATTCCAGCCACAATCATTTGTTGTGTTTCTCCTCCTCCACAATCACGGCCAAAGTCCTTGGCAAGTACCAGCTACAAAAAGTCACGGAATTAGCGCTCGACCACCGTCCGGACCTGAACGCCCACCCCCCCAGGGCCCACCCAGTAGCTGAGAGGCCAGGACTGCTGCTTGGGACAACGTGGGGCAGGGTCACCCCAATGGCAGGCAGACCTTCGACATCGACCCCGCCCTGGAGCATTGCCGCATGGTGCACTGCACTGTCCAATAGTTCCATCGCCTGAGCGTGTGGAAGAAGTTGCGCACAACATTGAAACGTACCGGCGTACTTGGACGAAGAGTGGCAACGGTACTAAGAACCGCTTCGTGAGTGAGATGTCCAGGTCATACAAACAAGTGGACCCTGCAGACATTGTGAAGGATAAGCGAGGTATCCAATGCCCGTGTCCCCTGCCCTCTTTGGGCCTCCTCCGTAGCCTCCTCCGTTCCACGTTCACGCTGTGTCCGTTGTGTGTGCGTGTGCAGATATCGCATGTGAGTGTGAGTTTCAATGTGCATGTGGGGCCGAAGGTGTGGATTAAGTGTTTCGGCGCCCGCGAGGTGCCTGAATGCTCCGATTCCTTTGTCAACCTGCGGCGAATCTCATGTGTCATGACGGCAACAACCTTCGGAAGCCCCGATGGTGGCTGACGGTACGAAGGTGGGTATAAAGACATAATACATCGGACAAATCATGCGCGAATGTTCAGGACCCCTGTAGCAAGCCTTTGAGGCACACTGTCGTGCAAGAGGATGGATGTGCATGTGATTGTGGCTTTGGATAACGCAGTAGTTGTGAACGCGGGTGCAGGCGTGGGTGTGGATGTGCACGCCGTGGGAGCGACCCTGTGCCTGACAGCAGCACGATTAGAACCTGTTTTTGGGGGAGGGGGGCGCGGAGGAATGAGCGCAGTGTGTGATCGCACTCTAATCTTTTGTTGTTCTTTTGCCTACAGCGCCTCGAGGGGGAGACCAAAGCGCATTGCAGCATTGGTATCCCCCACAGCGCAGGTGCAGGAAATGGGCCGTCGGACCGGCGTGTCCGAGCACGAGCGAGCGGCTCCAAATAGACGGAATGGTTCTGGAACCCCCCCCCCCCCCCCCGCAACGCAGTGGCCCCTGGAGACCCACAGGGGGCACTCATGGGTTCTGGTGAACACCATGG
This sequence comes from Eutreptiella sp. 'Long Island Sound 2002', assembly GCA_964036045.1. Classification (NCBI taxonomy): domain Eukaryota; phylum Euglenozoa; class Euglenophyceae; order Eutreptiales; family Eutreptiaceae; genus Eutreptiella; species Eutreptiella sp. 'Long Island Sound 2002'. Next base: position 46,862,301 of record OZ038386.1, read on the forward strand.
CGGTCACCAGGTGGAGCCAACGCCCGGGGACAGCCGCTGTGCATACCCCTACACATACCTGTACCCATGCCCATACCCCTACCCCTACCCATGTGGATGCCCTACGGAGGAGACTGTGGCCAATGGCCCACCCTGCCAGGTCAGTCCTCCAGGGGGGATAGCATGGGACCCTTCTCAGAGGGGGTTTGTGGCCTTAGCCTGCGGCTCAGGGGTGCTTGGGCAGGGTCCATGCCTCACTGTGTGAGGGTGTAAAGTGGGACCAGTCCATGACCGCCCTGTCATCACCCGGCGTGTGCATGGCATCCGCTCCGGTGGTCATGTGACATGGACCCGACCAGTCCAGTGGAGGCCACCGTGAAGCCACATGGTCAGGATTAGGCCCGGTGGTCTGGTTGCTTCGCCCGTCCACCGCGAAGGCGGCAGTGGCACCACGCCACAGGCCCCAAGGACCCGAGGAGGCGACCAGGACCCTCCACGCACGCGTGGAAGCATGGCCCAGCGTAGCCTGGCCCGGAGGTGGCCTGGCAAACGGCTTCCACACATCCCCATCCCCATGCCCCCCCCCCCCGCCCCCTCTCGAGAGAGCAACTTCTTCCCGCCCATGATCAGTGGGTATGCACGGACTTTTAGGCAGGGGTCCGAGCCTGCCCTTTGCACTCGTGCCCGTTGTGTGTCCTTCAGGCCGCACATACTACGACCGCCTTTGAGGCCGGTGGTGGTCGTCCTGCTGAGCCCGTGGGGTCTGGCTGGTGGGGGTCTGCTGGGGTGTGCCACCAGCAAGAGCCAGGGTTGTACCCGCCAGTGTCTACCCCCCACAGTGAGCCACCTCGGGCCCCCTGGTTCAGCACACCAGCCATGTGGCACTGCAACGATTGGGTGTAGCCTCACCGCAGTGCGATGCGCGCCGAAAGGCCTCGACATCTCCAGTGGCACTTGGATGACAAAGACGCCCCCGCACGATTTCTGTGTCTCTGGTTGCTTTGCCACCTTCCGGGCACGGGACTCTTGTGCACGCGCTGGTGCCGAGTTTTCAAATTTCCCCAATTTTTATGGCGACCCCCCCTTCACTGATGCCATGTTAGATGCTCCAAAACAGGGGAGTGGAGCGTTGGGGGACATGTCGCTCAATCTGACGTACAGGGAGGGGGGGGGGTCGTCAGGGGACAATTTTCGCGGGGAAAAGTGCGCCTTTCAGATTGGTGACGAAATTTGCCCTGCGATTTTTTTTTTGCGCACTTTGGGGCACTTCCTGTTCTTTGTGTATCCTCCGTGGCGGCGTTTGCCCGGTATTGTTGCGTTGTTGTCGGCAGTCAGTGTGCGTGTGTCACGTCCGTTCATCTTGCTTGCTTTGGAGTGAGAAGTTGGTCGTCGAGAATGTTTGTGAGCTTGGTTTGAGGGAAAAAAGGCCGCCTTTTTTTGACAGTTTTTCTATGTGGATGCCGCTGTGTATGCCTGTGGCATTCACCCTCCTATTGTGGCAATGTTCAAAATTTGGGCCCGCCAAAGTTGCACACAGCTGTTTGTCCACAAGGAACCAAGGGTTGGGGGTGTGACGAAATTTCCCCATCACAAAAATTTCCCCTCCTGTGTCTGATGGCCCTGAACCAAAATGTGACGAAAACTTCCCCGTCGAAGTTGTCTCCAGGCGAAATCCCCCCCCCCCCCCTGCATGCAGCCGACATCTGCTATCTGACTGTTGGGGCACCCCGTCTCCAAAATATGAAGCATCTGTGCCGGTGGCATTTCCCGGTCACAGGAGGTGGCTCATCTTTCGCTATGCTGTGGCGTCCAAATTGGGTGGGTGTTTTAGATGTACAATTCTCACGTACAACCCGCTGGTTCTTGTTTTTCGGGGTTTGGGAATTGTTTTGGGTGTAGTTCATGTTCAGGGTACTGCCTTTGGGGTGTACTGCCAACGGGGCGGCGGGCGGGCGGGCGGGGGGGGCAGCGGCTCACAGGTCTAAAAAGAAGTTTGTGTTATGTGTGTGCCCAAAAGGGCATCCAAGTCCCGGCCATTTTGGAAAAGTTCACTTTCTCGTGGCAAAACGTTGCTATTGCAGGAGGGCGAGAGGATCCACTTTGCCCTCCTACCCTCAGTGGCCTGTCAATGGACGGGTTTTTTTAGGGGGGGATGTTCTGTGGGGAAACGCACCAAAGTAGCACCGTGTGCACGTCGTGCGCTGGTCGTGCGCGTGTCGTCCGCGCTTCCCCAAACGGATCCCGCGCCGCTTTGAGTCGTCATGTTACATCAAAGGGACCACGAGCCCCCCATTTGGAAATGCTGCGAGCCAGGCTGCACCCACTGAGTCCCAATCTGTCATCTTACCATCACGTGTTGCATGCCTCCAAAGACAACACCTGCCCACTATCCGGGCGTGCATGTTCGTTCCTGTCGCCTGGCGCACGGTGCCATGCGCACCGTGTACCACAGACTCTAACCGTTGACACCTTCGCCAGATTGAGATTGCCGGTCGTACTCAGCCGATGATAGTCATCCCCGGCCTCACATCTTTCCCTGATGTGGTCTGTCTCGGTCTGGAAACCCGTCTCCCCCATCCCCTTCAACAAAGGCCGTCCGATCACTCGGTGTGAAATGGCGATGGTTTTGAGGTGCCCTCGTTCCCCCTAACAGCCAAGACCCCTCCGCCCCCTCCCCCCTGCTTCATTCCCTGGACCGTAGTGCCCACATGGGGTTCGACCGTGGGAAAGGTCATGTGCAGCCCACGCTGTGCTCATCCAGCCCCCAAACGGTGCACCACACCGTCACCACCACCGCCCTTGTGCCTTCTACCCGTTCCAAAGCGCTGCATTCCTTTCGTTTCCGTCTTGGTTACAGCGTGGGTTTGCTGCCACAGCGTGTACATGATCTCAGTCGCGTGTTCTCTTCGATCCCCTGCTTGGTATTTGCCGCCCTTCTCAACCTTTTTTCTTCCTGTGTGATTCACTGGCTCATTCCCTTGCCTACGCCTGGCTCATTGAGAACGTTTTTCGCAGACTGAACCTAGAAATGGTGCGTTTTGTTTAACTCAGCCCTCCTCTTTCTAATGGAAGCCAGGGTCGACAGGTATCCGCGTCGAACGCATGCCGTTGCATTTTCAGCCGTTGCACGCTGTCGTGAAGCGAAGTTTTCCCCATTGGCTTCGGACAGCGTGTAAATACAGGTGCATCGCTCTTCTAGGGTTTGTGGGTGTCGTGTCCACAGCCCTCATCTCCCTCTCCCTCCCTCCCTCCCTCCCTCCCCCCCTCTCTCTCTCTCTCTCTCTCTCTCTCTCTCTCTCTCTCTCAACACGCACAGAGTCCTCACCTGACAGAACGAAATCCGCTCCTCAGCAACTTTTTCTAAAGCGTGCCGCGCTGCTCAGATGCGATTCTCCTAAGCACGCAAGAGAGTAGTACCCAGAGCTCACCTGCACATGCACTCCTGCCTCGGCCATGAAATTTCAGGTTCATAGTTCAGAGCCGTAGTCTTCAACATCAGGCCATTACCTACTGGGCTTGCGTGTACAACAGTGGCACTGACACTGCAAAGCTGTGCTGCGAAGCCTCAGATTTGCTACTGAGGTACTGAGACTGGGGAATGCAGAGAGGGTAAGAAGATTGCGTCGCTTCCCAATCTGCCCAGCCATCACAGTTGGGAGTCCATGGTGTGTATTGCATTTGGCACACCATGACTAGTATGGAATCTGCCCCAGCTGTGCTCGGCCTGTGCCCCACCTCATTCGAAACGTTTTTTTTTTACCCTGAAGCAACATTTTTGCAAACCCAGACTTTCAGCCTAAAGCACCTGCGTGACAATATTGAGTAGCAATCCTCGAATTTAATCATGGCAAAGAGGGTAATATTTTGTCCAAACAAGATGGTACTGTACTGGCAGCGTTTCCGGCTGCAATATGTCTACCGTCTCTCCCTACTGTGTCCCCCACCATGTCTTCCACCATGTCCCCCACCACATCCCCCACCATATCCCCCACCATGTCCTGTGATCCCCCCCACCATGTCTCCAACAATGTTGCCCTCAACACAATGGTCCAAGCAGTATACTGCCCTCCAGCTTTCGTAAATGCTCAGCTCGAGATTGTGTTGTATCATATCTGTAATGAGGTTCCGAGTCTGTCTTGAGATGTTTCCTTCGGCACAATGATGTCGGAGCAAAAACAAACAACCAGCCAGAAAAACAAGCTGCATCCTGAAAATACGAACCAATAATAAAGGTAAGGCATCGAATCAGTGTGCACCGGGTTGGGATCGCATGAAAGCTGTCCAGTGGTCTGTACCCGCCGTCGTGCACCTTCGGCCGTAGGGCTCCGTAGCATCCGCCCCCTGCCACTCTTACCTCGAAACGTGAGTCTCCCGGCCCCCTATAACCCCCCTCCCCATGTCATCAAGATCCTTGGTGCCTAGCCCAGCGGTGCAAACAGCGGCACCAGCTCTTCAGGCACCGTAATTCGCGACTAACCTCTCTAAGCCACCGATGTATGTTGTAGCCACCCCTGCATGTCTGTTCCTCTTCCCTCGCCCTGGCCCACATGCAGTGTCACAGATATGGTTGCATTCCCCATTTCTTGTTGACGGCCCAGCCGCTGCCATCATGTCTGTGTGGGCATCTGAATGATGTATTGGGGTGTGCTCTGATGGGGAGCGGGGTACTGGAGGACGCAGTCAATGCCAAATGTGATAAGGACTCTACCATCGCCCTGGGTGGTGATTTGGCGACCAAGGATCAACGGTAAGCAGCATGCCGCAGCATGGTGCCGCAGTTGGAAAGGGGAGTGCATTGTTGGGGTTTTTGCAGCATGCTGCAGCATGCTGCAGCGCCCGATTCTGTGTTTTGTGTGTGGTCCGTTGACCCCAGAACCATGTGGGGAGGGCCCTCAGTCTGTTGGGTCATATCTTGACCAGGGACCGCGTTGTGATGAGTAATGACACATAGCGACTTCGCCATGATGTATGTCAACAAGAACACCATGTGGAAACCGGCAGAAACGGATGGAGCACACTTCCATTGACAAGTGGGTTTTTGTCTGTGCAGCAGTTGCGTGTTCTCTGGGTTCAGTTTGCCCCCCCCCCCCCCCCACTGTATAAGCTACGCCAATGTACACAATTGTTACGGTCCCTACGCCTACTTTAGCTAGGACAATGGCGTGGCTTGCGCGCAACACATACAACTGCCGACACACACGTGCGCAGGCCACATATGCTAAAATTGGCAATTCAGGACCTATGGGATGCATCAGGGTAAAAGTTTTTTTTCCTGGTGCACCAGCACGGGGCCACATGTGCTGAAATTGGCAAAGGCCGGCGTTCCATTGCAACTCCGGGGGGGGGGGGTGGGCTCTAAGCCTGACCGAATAAGGGGGTTGGGTGGAGGAAATAGGCTCGAAGGGCCAAGCTGTACAAAATTGGCTTTTTTTTCCATTTAGAACACAGCAAAAGCAGAAACAACCAACTTTCTAATAGTATCAAGCATTTGATGGATGTACAGAAGGGGGGGGGTCGTCAGGGGACAAACGACAAACGACAAACCCATGTCTTATGTGGCCACACTACATTTCGTACGTAATTAAATTACGTACAAAATTATCACGGTCCCTACGCCTACTGTAGCTTGGACAAGGGCGTAGCTTATACAAGGGGGGGGGGGTGCTGTTTGGAAAGGCTGGGGTGCGAAGAGGTTGCCCTCCCAGGCGTGTCCCACGCTTGAGAGCCAATATGTGCGAGCAGCACATAGCACACGCTTCAAGTGCACGTGTGACATAGCACATAAGGAGGTGACTGAATACCACCTATTCAGCACAAGAAAGAGGGGGCATAAGGGATTGGTCAGTTGAACAGGAATAAGTCTGGGCATCCACCACATTGGGATTCAGATTGGAAGGCAACAGGAGCAAGCATTCATTGCTTCCTGGTGGTTTCAGAATGGCCGTAGATAAGTGTGTCCATGTTGAGCAGATCAAGGTGAAGTAGTTCTGTCCTGAAAAAAATGGGACACCGGGCCACCATCCTCATTACCTGGGACCACACACCACAACATACGGTTTCATACTCATTCTGTGCATCTTACGCCCTCGCCTAACCCTGCCTGCCGCCAGCTTCGTGTGCATGTCTTTGCGTGTGCCACATGTCCCTTGATTAGTTTCCCCATCCAAGTGCACCACCCACCACCCGCCCGCCCGCCAACGGCTTTAGGCATGTACTCCCTCCCCCCGAGAAATATCCACCCGTGTGTTCCCCATCATCATCACTTTGAGTTTTCCAATTTCAATTGCAAGGTTGGATATTGAGGTTCTCCCATGTCTCTCCTGGTTGGACAAGGTAGTATTATTGGTGCATTGCTGCGCACGTGGAATTTCTTGCATGCCAGGCAGTATGCTGTACCCTGTGTCATGCAGAACACTTTTTCACAATTTCACCCACGGATGACGATCATATTGACCCATGCCCAGCTGGTACTGTTGTCAATTTCCAACGGTCAGAGGGCAGCGTTGTGCTTGCCTGTGGGCAAAGAGTGCGCGTGGACTATGGGGGTTGGTGAATGTTTTTTGAGAAGTTGTACTTCACGTGCGATGTTCCTGAGCAAGATTGCTTGCCAAAGGGGCTGGACCCCTGCCAAACCTGCTGCCAACCCTGCTCCCAAAGCTGCCAAACCTCATGCCAAACCCTCAGCCAAGAGTGCAGCCAAACCTGCCACGAAAGTGTTAGTCAAGGCTGCAGCCAAGCCTACAGCGAAGCCTGCGGCTGGAGAGCCCATTCTAGTGCCCCGTGGTTGAGCATGTGTAGCCTTTGAAAGTCAAGTACTCGTGCCAGAAAAAATGGCACACAGTGCTTGTCTCACAGTAGACCCGAACACGCACCCCGACAAACAAGTTCCTGGTCATTTTGGGGATCATGCCCCCTCATGTGTTTGCCCCGAGGGGGGGAATGCCATCATTTTGGGTATGTCCTTCTAGGGGTGTGGGGATAGCGTCGCGCTCAGCCGGGTATTTCACAAGGGGGACACAACGGGAAGCCGCTTTGAGGGCTCAGTGTCCAAGTTCTGGTAATTGATGTTTGAAAGCAACTAAATGGCTGCACAGCAGGGCCAGTTCTCGTTAGCCGGGCCAGTCCAAAGCCGTACTTATGCGATGACACCGTGGCTATTGAATAGCAGTGTAGTGCGTAATGACACCACCCCCTTGTCCAGTCTCCGTGTCCGCACGATAGTTTCCCTCTTCACGCTTGGCTGGGCTAGGCTAGGCTAGTTTGCCAAAGTAATGCATGTAGGCTTGATATTGTGGCCCACAAAACACGGCTAAGTGTTGGAGGAACAAGTGACTGTTTGACAGTTGTGCATATGAAGGGGAACTACCGAGCACGGCTGCACACGCTGCACGGCTGCACAGGGTGGCCAGGACGTGCTTGTGTGGAGCGCTTGATTGACCTGCATGCGGCCCCCCTCCTTGCTACTACAACCGAAGTTTTAGATAAAAACTGAGGTTTTTTTGGGGGGAGGGGTGTGCAGACCTGTGACTGTGGTTGGACTGGCCTGCCCCCCCCCCCCCCCACCCGATGCTGTGTTCACTGTGACAGTTGAAGGTTTTGTTGTGAGCGGCCTCACAGGTCAACTCGCCCGGGGTGAGCAGTGGACACGGGACAATGGGCGATGGACAATGGACTATGTAGCGCCGCAAGTGCGGCCGTGGGCCATCATCATGTCCACAACGGGCCTCCAAAACCCCAAGGGGCCTGCAAAAACTGCTGCTTGTGTTGCACATCTCAGTCTGGCACTTGTGCTTTTGTGCATGAGGGACGGGGTGGGGCGGGGCAGGGCTGGGCGGCCCCACCCTAAAACACCAATACCCACCCATCACTCCCGGTGCCACACATGCCACACAAGGGATGGACATTGAGTACACAAACTATGGACAAAAAGAGATGGGTTGGGGGTGGGGGGAAACATGATGCACTGGCCACAAGGAGGACTGAGCGCGGGAAAGGGCAGATTGAAGGCTATTATGTGCCTCCATTGGGGAAGTGACCCCCTAAGTGGCCATCCTAGGAGGGACTCATGCTGTGTGGAGCGCATGGCAAGCTCGTGGGGCACTTTTCGGCACTTTTTGTACCACGGGGCATGTGTTGCGAAACATGACGGTAGGAAACCACATTCCGCTGCATTTTACTCCGCCGCTTTTGGACCGCCTATTGCGGACCACTTATGTTGTCTTGAAACACACTTGTGTGGTGCATGCATTGCAGTCGCGATGCTGGTTACACTGTTGTTGTGCACATCGTTGGGCCTTCACCACATGGGACTGAGGGGGAGCCTTAAGCGCAGTGCGCGCGCAGTGCGCGCGCAGTGCAACTATTTGGGCGTCTGGCCGTACTAGAGACCCATACTTTGTGATACTAGGGGCCCCTAGGGGCATCATGGTGACCCGTAGCGTAGGTTTTGACTTCTGATTTTGTCCCCCTTTGTTGGGGACCCCCGAGAATGCAAGGGTGACGTAGCATTTCCGCCCTCTTTTGGCCCCCAACCTTCCGGTGCTATTGAGGAAACCGGGACAATCTTTGAATCCACGCTTTGTTGCGTGGTGCATCATGGTGACCCTTGGCGTAGGTTTTGACTTCTGATTTTGTTCCCCTTCTTTTGGGGACCCCCGAGAATGCAGGGGTGACGTAGCATTTCCGCCCTCTTTTGGGCCCCAACCTTCCGGTGCTATTGAGAAAACCGGGACAATCTTTGAATCCACGCTTTGTTGCGTGGTGCATCATGGTGACCCTTGGCGTAGGTTTTGACTTCTGATTTTGTTCCCCTTCTTTTGGGGACCCCCGAGAATGCAGGGGTGACGTAGCATTTCCGCCCTCTTTTGGGCCCCAACCTTCCGGTGCTATTGAGGAAACCGGGACAATCTTTGAATCCACGCTTTGTTGCGTGGTGCATCATGGTGACCCTTGGCGTAGTTAGGGTTAGGGTTAGGGTCACCGAGCTGGTGGAACCAGTCTTGGTTTTATAACCCTTTTTAGTGTCTACGGTGGACCTACCAGGTTTAGCAGCAGCAGCAGCAGCAGCAAGCAGCAGCAAGCAGCAGCAAGCAGCAAGCAAGCAGCAGCACGCGCGAAATGGGGAAAAATCAGAATTCCGTCGTGGTGCTTCGGATTCGGGTGAAATTTTGGTGGATGATACCTATGGGTGTGAGGGACAACCCTACAAAGTATGAGCCAGAAACTCAACGGTGGCGGCCGGGAACGGGTGTCGCAAGTGGCGGACCTCAGTTTCAAAAACTACAGTTTAGGGCCAAAACAGCCATTTTTGGGCCAAAACAGCCCTAGAACCCATTCAAAACGGCCAAACAAAGGGAAACGGTGGGTACACTCCACGTGCGGCTTGACTTTCCTGTGTCAACGAGCTCTTTGCGGCCCTCTAACTCCACCATATGTCCTTGAAACGGCCCAAAAAGACCCCAGAAGCCCCAAATTTTGTGCAGATTGGCTGGCAACAGCCACAAACCAAGAACAGGCCATATCTTTGGCTACATGGTCCAAAACGCGATTCCGAGGGCACCTAGTCCACCCGCAACCCCCCACTTTTTGTGGTTTCCACCCCTCAGAATTGCCCAAACGAACGCCTGGACCCCCATACATAGCCCCAGCAGGCTGCGGCAAGCTGCAAGCTCAAGCCCAAACAGGTGGGTGCCCAAATGGGTCAACAGGGTCCAGTAGGGGCAAAAAATGACTTTTTTCAAAAATGATCCTACACCATGTGTGATGCTAAAACAAGTGTTTTTGGACTGTTTTGAGCTTGTGGTGGCCCATTTTGGTCCTCCGAAAATCCCAAAATGCCTTGAAAATGGGCCGTTTTGGGACCAAAAATGGGTGAAAAATGGGTCAAAAACACATTTTTCCAAACCTCATCCTTGACCATTTGGGGTGCACCAACGGGTGAAATGAACCCATTTTGAGCCCATTTTGGGGGAATTTGGCCCCTCAGAAGTTCAAAAAAGCCTTGAAAGTGGGCCTCGTGGTGATGGGGATCACTTGCAAGCTGATTCCACTCTATCAACGGCCTTCAATGTGTGACTCATTGGTGTAAGCTCAAGCCCAAACAGGTGGGTGCCCAAATGGGTCAACAGGGTCCAGTAGGGGCAAAAAATGACTTTTTTCAAAAATGATCCTACACCATGTGTGATGCTAAAACAAGTGTTTTTGGACTGTTTTGAGCTTGTGGTGGCCCATTTTGGTCCTCCGAAAATCCCAAAATGCCTTGAAAATGGGCCGTTTTGGGACCAAAAATGGGTGAAAAATGGGTCAAAAACACATTTTTCCAAACCTCATCCTTGACCATTTGGGGTGCACCAACGGGTGAAATGAACCCATTTTGAGCCCATTTTGGGGGAATTTGGCCCCTCAGAAGTTCAAAAAAGCCTTGAAAGTGGGCCCCGTGGTGATGGGGATCACTTGCAAGCTGATTCCACTCTATCAACGGCCTTCAATGTGTGACTCATTGGTGTAAGCTCAAGCCCAAACAGGTGGGTGCCCAAATGGGTCAACAGGGTCCAGTAGGGGCAAAAAATGACTTTTTTCAAAAATGATCCTACACCATGTGTGATGCTAAAACAAGTGTTTTTGGACTGTTTTGAGCTGGTGGTGGCCCTTTTTGGTCCTCCGAAAATCCCAAAATGCCTTGAAAATGGGCTGTTTTGGGACCAAAAATGGGTGAAAAATGGGTCAAAAACGCATTTTTCCAAACCTCATCCTAGACCATTTGGGGTGCACAAACGGGTCAAATGAGTCCATTTTGAGCCCATTTTGGGGCATTTTGGCCCCTCACAAATCCAAAAAGCCTTGAAAGTGGGCCTCGTGGTGATGGGGTTCACTTGCAACCTGATTTCACTTCGTCAAGAGCCATCAATGTGTGAATCATTCTTGATGTCCCTCACCAGTCATATCTAATGTTCCCTCCCCCACCAGCTCGGTCCCAATATTCACTCTTGATTAGGGTCACCGAGCTGGTGGAACCAGTCTTGGTTTTATAACCCTTTTTAGTGTCTAGGGTGGACCTACTAGGTTTAGCAGCAGCAGCAGCAAGCAGCAAGCAGCAGCAGCAAGCAGCAAGCAGCAGCACGCGCGAAATGGGTAAAAATCAGATTTCCGTCGTGGTGCTCCAGATTCGGGTGAAATTTTGGTGGATGATACCTATGGGTGTGAAGTACAATCACACAAAGTTTGAGCAAGAAACTCAACGGTGGCGGCCGGGAACGGGATTCGCAAGTGGCGGACCTCAGTTTCAGAAACTGCAGTTTAGGGCCAAAAACAGCCATTTTTGGGCCAAAAATGCCCTGGAACACATTCAAAACGGCCAAACGAAGGGAAACGGTGGGTACACTCCACGTGCCGCTTGACTTCCCCGTGTCAACGAGCTCTTTGCGGCTCTCTAACTCCATGATATGCCGCGGAAGCGGCCCAAAAAGGCCCCCAGAAGCCCCAACTGCCGACAGCCACAAACCAAGAATAGGCCATATGTTTGGCTACATGGCTCAAAATGCGATTCCGAGGGCACCTACTCCACCCGCAACCCCCCACGTTTTGTGGTTTCCACCCCTCAGAATTGCCCAAACGGACGCCTAGACCCCAATAACTAGGCCCACTAGGCTGTGGCAAGCTGCAAGCTCAAGCCCAAACAGGTGGGTACCCAAATGGGTCAACAGGGTCCGAAAGGGGTAAAAATATGACTTTCCGCAAAAATGATCCTAGACCATGTGCGACGCTAAAACAAGTGTTTTTGGACTGTTTTGAGCTTGTGGTGGCCCATTTGGGTCCTCCAAAAATCCCAAAATGCCTTGAAAATGGGCTGTTTTGGGACCAAAAATGGGTCAAAAATGGGTCACAAACACATTTTTCCAAAACTCATCGTAGACCATTTGGGGTGCACAAAAGGGTGAAATGAGCCCATTTTGAGCCCATTTTGGGGCATTTTGGCCCCTCAGAAGTTCAAAAAAGCCTTGAAAGTGGGCCTCGTGGTGATGGGGTTCAGGTGCATTTCACTTTGTCAAGAGCCATCAATGTGTGAATCATTCTTGATGTCCCTCACCATTCATATCTAATGTTCCCTCCCCCACCAGCTCGGTCCCAATATTCAGTCTTGATTAGCCACGTCCCACACTTTCCATATTTCGTGACACACTACGTGGATAGCATGCCCATTGCGTCCATAGGAGGCATCCTTTGTGATGTCTTGTTTAATCCTAAATACGCCGGGTGCGTATACAAAGTTACGGTTGCCATTGACAGCTTGGGCAACATCGTGTGGATTTGTCCGTTGGCCCCGGGGACATCGGCGGATGTTCTCATTTGGGATCGCGAAGGGCCGAAAAGGAGCAAGGGGCATTATATTGATTATGAGATTGGCTCCATGGATGGTGCATACAAGGGGCTCCTCCATGTGGCATGGCCATTTATCGGTCGAAAGACGTTGACCGAGCGGCAAAAGGAGTACAACGATGTTCATGGTTTCTATAGGGCACGCATTGAGCACTTGTTTGCACGCATGTGGCACTGGGGCATCGTAAGGAACATATGGAGGGGATCCGGTACGGAGTTGCATGAGTACGTGCGTGTACTCTTGCATTTGCAGCAATTTTTGATTCGAAGACAGGTACGGTACCCTCCATATGGTCCATGGGAACACGTACCTGCACATGTATGGACCGCACCTACACAGGAGGACAATGATGATGAGGATGTTGTGGGTGATGATGGGGATGTTTGTGCCCTTTGTTGCGCCAAGTTTGACCCTGAAAAGATGTCCATGTGTGACAAGTGTGAATTGCAATATTGTACGGATTGCATTGACACGCACACATGTGACAGTGTGACATTTCTTTGATTCTGCAACTGTGTCATGTTGTGCACACAGGTTGCGTATTCTCAATGTGTACTTAGTTGACAATGGACCAGAAAGACAGTTGTGTGTTCTTGAGGGTGGCGACCAATGCGCTGTTCATGGCCTTTCCAGATGTGCATGATGTGTGTTATGTTCAGGGAAGGTGGTTTGCAACTTTCTTGAGCTGGGGCAGCTTGGGTCACCTAATTCTAAGGGCGTTTCCAAGGGGTGTGCTTGAGGGCTCTTCCGGGGGAACATAGTCTAAAAGTAGCGCGCAGTGCGCGCGCAGTGCGCGCGCAGTGCAAAGATTCCCCCTGAGTCCCAGCACCCAGACTTGTATAACTGATTTTCTGACATTTTGGTTCATGATTTGCATGTGTATGCTTTGGGTAAGGTTTCCCCTTGTTGGCTATTTGGTGCACAGGGCCCCCATGGGGCAAATACTCCCTCTAGGGCCCGATCGCTGCCGTTGGGGAGGGTTCCCCCACCACTGGTATGGGGTGTCCACCCGGACTCACCTGGGCAATGACGACGGCTGTTGCCCTCCTCTGTGTGGACCCAACACAGAACGGTTAAATTGGGATAGTCCAGGGGCTCCTGCGTGAGCCCAACCTACCGAGGGAAAAGAAAGGAGTGTATGGGACGTAAGGATAGGCAAGACGGGGAGATCAAGGGCACTAGGTGGTGAGAGCCTAATGGGCACTGCTACCTGCGGAGGGCAAGGGCTCAAGGGAAGAACCAGGGTGACCCTTGCGAGTGAAGGGTCTTCGTTCCAAATGTATGGAGATGTGTGCAACATAGCCTCATAAACAGAATAGGCGGCATGTTCCCATGAATGCAGTATATGCGTATCCTGACAAATGGAACAGGATATGCTGCCCACTCCACTGGTGGGGACATTTGGCAGCATATCCCTACCAATGCCGTAGGCGGCATGTCATTGTGAACGGAGTGTTCAGCATACCCCCCCAGTGGAGTGGCAGCCCCCAAGGAAAACCGAGGCACCAGCCATACCAGGCCATAATATGGGTGACACTGGCTGAATGTCCATTTGCTACAGCACTTTCTTTCAGCTTCGACATGCTTTTGGGGTCAATCTTTTGCCTCTTGGCCCTTGGGGCTCATGCTGCCATCGTGGCCCCCACCACTGAACAGCTGTCTTTCTTGGCAATCGGGGACTGGGGAGGCACTGACGGCGCGCCGTACTACGAGCCAGGGCAGATGGCATGTTCCCACGGCATGGCAAAAGTGGCGCATGCCCTGGACTCGAAGTTCGTCGTCGCACTTGGGGACAACTTCTACGGGTCAGGAATCCATGGCAACGCGCACAACCCGCGGTTCCGGGAGACTTTCGAGGACGTGTACACTGACAAAGCCCTGCAGACACCGTGGTACATTATCGCCGGGAACCATGACCACCTGGGCAATGTGACGGCACAGATCGAGTACACGCAGTGGTCAGCACGATGGAGGTCGCACTGCTGTAGCCCTCTGCTTGTCATTCTGCTCCGTCTTTTTTTTTCGGCAACGCTTCGCCGTCGAAGTGGGGGCGGTTGGCGGCACCGTCCGACTCGGGGGCTGGCCGTTGAACACAGCCTGGCCAGCTTACACACCGAAACTGTGGTGGAATCTGGTCGCAGCCCTTTGCCCGGACGAAGCCCTAAAGCACACACGCATCCTCTGCACCTGCGGTGCTGCAGCAAGTCACGGGTGCCAAGGGGAAGGGGAAGGGGAAGGGGGCGGAACAGGGCGGTGGCGGGGGGCGCGGGGAGTGGTGCGCGAAGCGGGGGACTGCCAAAGCTGAACCACCCGTCCGCGCATGTTTATCCACAGCTCACCCCACCGCTCCAGTCGCCGGGACGACAGGGGCACCCCCCTGCCCATGCTCTCTGCCGTATTCCTCTCCTCTCTCTCTCCTCCCCTTCCTTGTGCCGCACAGGTATCCAGAGGCATACTACAGCTGGACACAGACTCTACCCGGCACCACCACAACCCTCCAAATCATCCTCATCGACACCGTAGTTCTGTTCGGCTCCGACCACGACTCCCACGGCTGGTGGGTCGGGGCCAACGGCCCTGCTGATCCCTACAAGGCCACACAGCAGTGGCAATGGCTGCAGCACCAGCTCGCCACCTCCACTGCGGATTATCTGTGGGTCGGGGGGCACTACCCTGTTTGGTCGGCCTGCGCGCACGGCCCCACCCAACGCCTCGTAGACGACCTTAGACCGCTGCTGGAGAAGTATCATGTCACCGGGTATATGTCCGGGCATGACCACTGCCAAGAGTTCCTGGACGAGGGCCGCGGGCCCCGCTACGTCTTAACTGGCGCGGGGGACAACTGCTGCTATACACTGAGCAACCAGGTGCTGTCCGTCTCATGATGTGCATTCATCGAGGCCCCCAGACATTGCAGGTCAGTAAGGCCAGAAGGCTGAGGTACCTGCGGCGGGAAGGCACTGCGATGATGCAAGATTCCGGCAGCTGGTCTGATTGTTCCCTGTGGACCAGCTGGGGGCTTCGAAGCTTCCCTTCGACATGAGGGTTGGGAGCAATGGCTCTGGCCACGGAACCTTCGAATGGACTCAGATTGTGTTTTGTGAGCAGGGGAGTGCTTTGAGAAGGGATCGAACCCACGCAAAAGGCGGTGTGCATGGGGGGGCTCGTGCCTGTGCCCGCACACGTGCGTGCGTGCGGGTGGTTGTGTGTGTGTGGAAAAGCGGCACCCCTGACTGTGCAGTGCGGTTGCCAGAGAGAGAGGGGGGGAGAGAGAGGGGGAGAGAGAGAGAGTGTGTGTGTGTGTCCGCTGCTGCAGTGGTCAGAAATGGGCCCACGGTGTAGCTCTTTCCCTTTCTGGGCTTGATTTTGCAGTCGGCGACCTCAGGCCGCCCCTGGGGCAATTGCTGGCGCTACTGGGGCCACAGCGCGCTGTCGTGCATCGTGCAATTTCCGTTCTTTGTGGCTTGACAACGTAAACCACAACGCGTTATTGCTCTGTTTGTCCGCTCTACGCTTGCGCTTGTATGCCCGCATGCGTGCATGCCGGCGGGCGGGCGGGCGGGCAGGCGTGTCTGTGGAGCGGGCCCCCCATGTGTGTGTGCGCGCGCATAGTCACCCGGCACTGAGCAGTGCAGTCGCTGAAACTTCCCTTTTTTTTTGTAACAGCCTTTTGCGATTTGCGCGGTCCGAGCGCCTGGCCGCTCATTTTACATCGCACGATAGTGACCCCGCGGGACTTGCACTTGGGGTTGGTCAGGCCTGTTGTTTGACGGGAGGACTGATGAAGGGGACGCCCAGGGCTCATCAGACAGTTTGCCTTCCCCCCAACATCCGGTCTGTTCGGATTGGCAGTCCGACACACGGGGCGCAACGACTGGAAGCACTTGACTGGCAAGCGGAGAGCGCCGAATGGATTCCTGGTCCATTGTGTCGCTATGCCACCACTGCTGACCCATGGGGGTGATGGGGTTGCCGGGAGTATTTCTGATTTAGCGCCCCCCGGTTGTGTTATGTGGAGGCGGATCTCCGGCCGGTGTGTGGGTCCTGGAGTCCGGGGGAGTGTGTGGGTGTGTCTGTGTGTATGTCTGTACGCGCGATTGGATAGTTGCATCCAATACAGACAGCCCCCCTTTTTGCCCGGCATTGTGTTGGTGGTGGTGCTTGCGATCACTAGCGTTACTGCTGCATTTGGACGGCTTGTGCTGTTGACGGGCGTTTGTGGTGTGTGACTGGACCCTTTGTGCAGCAACCGGCCTCTCGTAGAAATCAGCGATGTCAGTGAGACGTCACACCAAGGTGCTCGCCGATGGAGAGAGATAACCTGGTGAACCCAGTCTACAGCTGGCTCTGAGCACCAGTCACTGTTTGTTTGTTTCTGTGTGCCATGTATGATGTATCACAGGGTCTGCTCTGCTATCAGATTCCTGCACAGTTTCACACTGTGTTGCACATGACTGTTAGTTCTCAGTTGTTACTTCGTTCTAACTGTGTGTGTGTAGGGGGGTGCAGTGCCGTGGGTAAGAGCAGAATGTCTGCCCCACTGCTCACAATTGCTGCGTAGCACACCCGAAAGCGGCGCTGCCACAGCCTCGAGTTAGTGTTAGGGGTCTGCTCGTTTGCGCACTGAGTGGCTTCGAGTAGTGCAATGGCGATATGCATGAAGGGCCTGCCTCATGATGTAGTGGGCATGGGGGGCAGTAGAGGCCGACAGTGCACCAGGGCAGTGGGACGCGAGGGAGGGGACCCAGCCCATCAGGAAGGGGGTGGCACCGTGAGATACCCCGTACCCCTTGTAATCCCCCCCCCCCCGCCCTGCCCCATGGGGGGGACCATCACTTTGACAAAAAAGCATCGGAAATACTACGCGCCGAACCCGCCAAAGAAAACTTGTTTTGGATTATGCTGGAACTGCCGCAGTTTTAGTGCTGCGTTGTGTAGTGCATCCCCCCCCCCCTATGGGCCTATGGGGGGGGGACAGGCTTGACATTTGGGGGGGGGGAATACAAGGGGGGCGGGGGGCACCATCACCATCCAAAGTCGGTGTGAGGGAACAAATGCGCAGGAAGGAGATGACGTGGTCGGCATCCACAAAGGCGATGTTGGAACACCGCGCTGTCCGTGTAATGGGACGAGTGTACACCGGAAACAAGAAAGGACCCTCCGAACGTGTACGTCTGCGGCGGGGGTGGGCGTGGGGTGTGTGGGGCGTGCCACTCCATCCCCCGAGGGGCTTCAGGCGGAGGCGCATGTGTTTTCTGCTGCAGGACCAGGTCCCCGAGGGCTCTCTCAAATGGTACCAAGCCGCCGAGAACCGCAACCAGACCATCGGAGGCTTTGCGTCCTTCACTGTGACGTCTCGCCACATGACCGTGACGTTCCACGACCAGGACGGCCGGCCCATGTACTCGTCCGTGGAGATGCCCCCGCGCAGCAAAGTGCAGAAGCCCCCGGTCCAAGGCAACTAGGGCCTGGGGCATCTTCGCACGGGCGGCTCGTAATGATGGCGCCATGCGATAAAGGGGTCGGCGCACGGCCCCACGACCGGATCACCGGCTTGAGTCGGCGAGTTTGGGCCTCGAGACTGGCGAATCCGGAGACGCGAACATGTTGTGGCTGGCGTGAGGCGGGGGCCGAATTTGGTGCCGCGGTAACACTGAGCCCACGTCCCAATCTCGACCAATCCCGTTGGTCGCCCTTGAAGCGGGGTCAGTCACCCGACGGCCGCAGCTGCTGCCCTGCGATTTACCCTGCAACCGCCCGACGGGTACGAGGCCGCGCGCTCTCAACGACGGCCCTGTGCGCCAAGGTGCGCCGATAAAGAAAGCATTTTAGGGCTGACCTCCCGTATTTTCGGAATCAGTGAGCAAGGCCGTCGATCAACGCCATCGACACAAGTCGGCGGCGTGGGTCAAAGAGGTGGGTGGGTTGGTTGGACCCATTTTGTGGCCATTTTCCCCCGCCGTTGGGGCGGGGCACGGGGGGGGGTGTGTCTGCAGGGTTCCGTGTTCCAGAGGGCGGGTACTTGTCCGGTCTTAGGTCTCTGCCGTTCCTCCAGCACCATTGTCTCCATCGTTTTCGTATGTTTGTCCAGTCTTCTGGAGACAATTGTCCTGTCGCGCGTCGCGTGTTCAAATATGTGCAGCCGGCGTGACGTTTTCCAGAAGGAAATGAGGACCTTTGCTTGTGTTGAGGACCACAGCGTGTCCAAACTTTCCTTGCCCGTCTGCACATCTCCAAACTTCACTGCGAGATGTGATGTTGTCCAGCAGCTTCGTTTGGGGTTGCACACAACGGATGGCAGTTGGACAATTGACTAATTACCGCTGTCCTTCGGGGGAGATATGAAAAAATCTGAGGGTTGGAGAGACCTACTCACTGCGACGCCTGCCCTTCACTCAATCCATACGACACAACGCGTACTGTATGGCGCATCCCATATTTCGCAAAAGCCTCACAGCGTTTGGATCTCTGCCACAGTAATTGCAGCAAACACTGCTCCCGATATCCAAACAGCAACAAAGCAGGGGCATTCAATTTTGGGGTTGCAGCAAATCTGGTGCCTTTCCAACGCCCATCAGACGTAATAACGCGCCACAACCCTCTGCAGATCCCCGCAGCCCTTCACCACCACGTTCGGACTCAACAGCCAAACAACACTGAAACTGCCCTCAGTAGCTTTCCAGAGCCCTGTGCCAGAGCCTGAAAAGCCTCTCGAAATCCCTTTGCCCATCAAAAATCCTGAACATGGAGGTGCAACACGGGAGGGTATTTGCGGTATTTGCTGTTCACAACCCATCTGGACCAACCCCCCACCTCGCACGTGCGGTACGGCAGGTGTACTGGTGCCTGTACTTGCGCCCCCCCCCCCCCAACCCAAACGAGACGACCAATATCGGTACCCCTCCCCCCCAACCACCAACCCTTCCTCCATTTCAGAGGGTCTTTTTTTTAGGTGTTGTAGGGCACTCAGATCTGTCTCCCCATCCGCCGGCCCCGGTGCAACAGGCCCCTGGAACTGGCTGTGCCGCCCGAGTGTCCCCAAGGCAAAGGACTGCTCCACCCCCTTCCGCACCAACAGCCCTCTGTAACACCCCCGGGCCCTGCAGTGCCCCCCATGTCCCGTGGTACGTAGTCCCGGGGCGCTCCCGAGCCGTGTCACTTGTGGCCAGTCAGGCTCAGTCCAGCATTTCCTTCGGAGCCCCGGTGTCGCCAGCGATGACCTGCCAGGTTCAGTGAAGGAGCGAACGCCGTGACGCTGGGGCTGCTGTCCACCCGTGTGCCTTTTGCGGTTGCCAATAAAGTGCTGGTTGCATTCCACGTGAACTGCACCAGAGGCCCTCGTGGCTGGACTGCTCAGCCCCACCTCCGGGGCCCGACACACCAGGCACATACTCATCCACTGCGCGCAGAAGCACACGAGCACCCGCCCACCCACACCGCCCCACCCGGCCGCCACCGGTGCAGCACACGGCCCACACACATGCACGGTGGTGTCTGGGGAATGCCAACAGTCCAGGCGACTTTGTTGGCGCGCCGGCCACCTTTTTTGGGCCCATTCCCCACCCATGACCATTTTCGACACCCTCCCTGCTTTGCCTCACCCCATAGCCACGCCAAACAATCCACACATTGAGTGGCCCTTGAGTTGGGGATTTGGACTCACAATCCACAATTTCTGTGGTCCCTTGAGTTGGGGGAGATGCAGAAGTTTCACGGCTGCGTGCTCGGAGACAAGGGGACCTTGACAAACAAGCTCGGAAGCGGAGTTCATCCGCGCCACTGCCCGCAGCCAAAGGGAAACGTACCCTTGCTGGATTGTTTGATGCAAGTGCCAATTTTGGCTTCTAGTTCTAGTTCAAGTTCAAGTTCTACTTCCAGCTCAAGTTCTAATTCTGAACCGCAGCCCAAACCCCAACCCAAGCTACACCTGCGAAACCCAAGCCCAAGCCTGGGGTTAAAATTGGGATACCAAAGTAGTGCGCATGGCGCACGCCGGGTAAACACCCCCCCTTTGACTGGGCTGTCGGAACAGCAAACCCAGCCAGGCTTGGGAAGGCGGCAAGGCCGTGGGCCCAGTCTATCGGTGATAGGCTGAGACTCAATCCAACCCAATTCCCTTTGGTCTGTACACTAGCCCTCTTCCTGTGTAGTACATTTCAGCCTTCGGCGATTTGACACACTGCCACTGCTTGAGGTACTTTGAACACCCCCCGTGGGGGCTGCCCTTGAAGTCTGCTCATTCGGTTCATTTGCATTCTGCTCATGTGGTATTTGTGGCCCGCTAGACATGTGGATGAGGGATGTGGATGAGTGTTGTATGTATGGAGTTGGGTGAGGCAAAAAGCCGCTATCTTACAACAGGAGGGGAATTCCGTGGCCAGTCAACTTTGTGTGGGACATACCGCTTTTCAAAATGACTGTGTAACTTATCACCGAAACTCCAGCCACTTCGAAGAAGTTTTCCAGACACTTTTAGGACCGTTTCTGGCAATGGTAGGCAGGTGCTGTTGCACTGTCTGGTACCAGCATGCTCAACCCTCAGGTGCTAGTGGGTTTGCCTCAATGCCTGTATTTGTCTGCGCCGCCCAAAAGGCTCAGACGTCATGTGGTCTACACGGAGGAGAGCTTTGTGTGTGCAGTTGAACTTGAAAAGCGCCGAGCTCTTGGGATGGTCTCAAAGAGCTCTTGGCATGGTCCAAAACAAGCAAATACCAACTCCAACAAATTAAACCACTGCACCAAACAACAACAAATTTTACAAAAGGTAGTTTCATGATGCTCTGCAAGGTCCTGTTTCGATCTCTGTGTGTAGCAAGTCATTCAAGGTACTGCTTGCACCACGTAGTGCGGCGAATGGTGCCGTTTAATGTGTGTATGGGTGACACACGCAGGGGGGGGGGGGGGCGGTCCGCATTTCCCCGCATTTTCCGCATTTTTCCCGCATTTTCCGGGCAGGTCCCTTAGTGTAATGTTCAAGAGGAAACATTCTAGTGGCATTTAGTTGCGAGGAACAATGGGTTTTGTGGGCGCCAGAGGCGCTGGAGATTTTGTTTTAGGCAGACGGCAGGGGGACATTTTTTTGTTTGACCCGATGTGTCTATACTCAAAATACTCAGAATTTTGTGGAGAATTCAAAAATGGATGAAAAACACAAAAAAGGATTTTGACCCCCACCCGACCTCCGGGTCGGACCTTGGCTGTTGGGAGCCTGAGTTGATGGGCAAATTTTTTTTGAAAAGGTTTCCCCCTAGTTGTGTATATTCAAAATGATCTGCGCGTCATGGGGATCATTTTGAGGTATGTATGTTGGGGTGCGACTCACCCCCCCCTCCCCGTGGGGAGCCCGGAGGTTTGGGTCAATGGGGGAGCACCTGACGCGGTGCGCGCGCGGTGTGGAGATTTAGCACTCTGGCCTGACCAAGCAGCTGCAGCTTTTGCCCCTAGGGGTTTTGAGCCTAGTCCGTGATATTCTTGTATTGAACTACTGCACTGAGTTGTTCCATCAAACCGTCCATGCTTTGAGCGCCCAATCGTGCAAGATGAGACGAAACATAGGTGTTTCGAGGGGCATACACCATTCTAACAAAACCGCATTTTCTATCGCATTTTTTGCCGCATTTTCTACATTTTCCCCGCATTTTCCCGCATTTTTTTTGCCCCCCCCCCCCCCCCCCGCACACGCTATCAAAGGCACCACCAGTACAGTTGGGTAGCGCAGCTCCCCCCATGGGCGGTGCCGCCGCCAGATCGTTGGTTCGAACCCCAATGCTCCCGATTTAGCGTACGGCCATACTACTGGGAATACACCTGAACCCGTCCGATTTCAGAAGTTAAGCCTAGTCAGGCCCAATTATTACTGAGGTGGGAGACCACTTGGGAACACTGGGTGCTGTACGCTTAAGCGGTCCAAACGGTTGCGATGGTCCCGCTCCCCATCAAGAAATGGTACAAATACCTAGGGGTAAAGCTAGGGGACATCTCCCCCTACGAAGCCTACCAACCAGCCTTGCAAAAGGCCATTGGCAGAGCCTACGCCATGCAAAAGTGGGATCTCTCCCTGGATGAACGGGTTGCACTTCTCCAGCAATGGATCCTACCCCTGCTGGTATTCCCCGCTAGGGTAGTCTATCCAACAGAACAGGTCATCTCCTCGTTACGCACTGTCTATCACATCGCTCTCAGACTCAACTCCTGGAGTCTGACAGTGGATATTTTGTCTCTTCCAAAAGTCGAAGGAGGATGCTGCCTCCCCACTCCAAGATCCTTCTTGCTCTGGCAGCACGCCTCCTCATACGTGCATTTTCTGCAACATCCTGAAGCCTTTTCATCTGTAGTTAGCAATCATTTCACCAGGTGGGCAGACAAGATTGGGCTGGTCCCGTCAATGCGTTTCCTGCCCTATTTTCAAATGGGTTCGAATGTCGTTTGGCAAACCATGCCCTTTTTGGGTGGCTGTGCCAGGGCGTTGTCTCTGATCCGACAGCCACATATGGTACCTACACCTGAGGTCATGCCATATGACCTCCCGCTCTGGCATTCAATCCTTTTTCGAAATGAGCATCAACAATCCTATTTTTGCCCCCGATTAATCAGAGATGGAGTGCTTACCTGGGGGGGATTCTTGGAGGATGACACCTCACAAGCGCTTATCGCCCCTTCTTGGAGATCCATCTACAATGTGCCCAAGCCACAGAGTCACGACGGTGACCGGAATCTCCTAAACCTTGATTTCTGGAACCTCTGGACCAAATCAGGGGTGGGAGCACGCATGTCATACCCCATACACATCAAAAACAGACAACCCCCGGAAGTGTGGGTCAAACTCTGCATTTCTAGGATACCTCTGAATCTGAAAGACTTTGTGCGGAAAGCGCTGTGGAATAAATTGCCGGTTGGAGCACGGCTGTCTAAATGGATGCCAACAGTGTTGCACTGCCCTCTTGATGGTGCGGTGGAAACAATAGATCACGCATTGTCAACTTGCAGGTTTTTACTCGTCGCATTTAATACCATTTCTAAATGCTTCCTCCCACTGTCCATTGACGGTGTGACAGTTTCCAGTGTACAGGACCTCATGTCCTCGTACTTAGACACCACTTTCGAGGTGCCAGCAGGGATCATGGCCTGGCTAGCCATCATGGTTAACTGGGAATGTCGCTGCATTGCTCGTACTAAAGTCCCTACATGGCATCAGTTTATGCACCTGTGGATTTCTTCACTCACTGCCTGGACTAAACTCCCTCACCCGCCCATCCCGGTCAATGATATTTCGCTTTTTG
This sequence comes from Eutreptiella sp. 'Long Island Sound 2002', assembly GCA_964036045.1. Classification (NCBI taxonomy): domain Eukaryota; phylum Euglenozoa; class Euglenophyceae; order Eutreptiales; family Eutreptiaceae; genus Eutreptiella; species Eutreptiella sp. 'Long Island Sound 2002'. The sequence continues at coordinate 46,885,935 of OZ038386.1, forward strand.
CAAAGTCTCTCTCTTCACTCTTGAATGAAGGGAAACTGGTTCACCCCAATCTGAACCCTGCCCCACCCCCCCCCCCCCTATTTCGAAAGCACAACGAAGACAACAAAACAAACTTGACAGAGCTATGCGAGACTCTGCCAAACTTGAAGCCCTCATATGTGAACTCGAGGACCAGGGGTTTCACATTATCTACACTGATGGTTCTTCTGAAAAGGTGGCCAAAATTGGCTATGTTGGAGGATATGGCATTTATGCCCCGGGCCTGCATGCCATAGGTGCCCATCTCCCCCCAGGTCTGCGACAGACTAACAATACCGCCGAACTCTACGCAGCAATCCAGGCTATCAAGCTTTTCCCGTCAGGGAAAATCGCCATCTGCACTGACTCCTCTCTTGTTTTTCTGGGGGCAACTGGGAAAGCCAAGAAGTGGGAACTAAATAACTGGGTGGGCTCCAATGGCCCGCTCAGCAACGTAGAACTTTGGAAACAGCTCCTCGCAGAGCTTGACAAATCGGATCGAGAGATACAGTGGATCAAAGTTCCGTCACATGTCGGGATTGTAGGTAACGAGGAGGCGGACGCACTTGCTGAGACGAGCCGATTGTCCAGCCCACTACTCATGCAGTCCAGCGTACCCTTGGCACGCCATATCAGGCGCTCTGTGCCACCACAGCGTATCGCTGTGAGATGCTCCACTGAGCCCAGCAGACAGGACCGCAATCACATTGTGGTCTCGGATTCCGAATCTGAGTCTGAATCGGACACAGAGGACACAGAGCCATCCCCACCACCTGTAATTTTTGACACCTTTGCTCCTGATCACATACCGGTTACACCTGCCACGCCTGTACTGCCTACAAGGGACCCCCGACCATCTCCTGCACACTCTCCCGGAGTGATCCCCTTGGGCACCAGCCCAGCCACACAGCTACTCACTGCACTGGACCTGCAGCTGTTGCATACCCCTTGTGACAGGTCCCTTCCTGAGGGTTTTTCCACGCCTACGGGCTCAGATACGAGTGTTGCCCCACTGAGATTTGACTCCGATGACGAAACTATCTCTATGGGCAGTGATTCTGACTCCTCTGCGAGTACAGACGTGTCAGTCCCCAGGCGGAAACGCCGTAAACACCTGTTTCCATCAGACTAGCGCATAGGCCCCCTGCACCTCAGTACTATGCTGCCCCTACTTGGCACGATGAATGGCACGATCCCCGCCCCTGAGAGAGTTTTCGTATACGGTATATGCGAAATTCGCGTCATTTAGGGTAAGAGACATGGATGGTCTAGTGGTATGCGCCATGGCTGGCGCTCGTCGTGGTCGGGGGTTCGAACCCCGGTTCGTCTGTCCGTCCAGGAGCCCGTTGGTGAGGCCTCCGCCACCGCCCCCTTCAGCATCCCGCTCCACCACCGGTACCGCCGGTGCGACGGGTGGCGTGTCTCGTCCTCATAGTTTTTCACACTGAGTTATGTCACAGATCAGTGTCAGTTATACCTGAGAGTGCAACAAAAAGGCATCCGCCACCACACACCTGCAGCAGCGCGCTCCACCACCGGTGCCACCTTGCGGCTCCGGAACCGCATCTCCTCCTCGTATTCCCCCTCAGCTCGCCTGCTGAGGGGGATTCAAACCCCCGTCTTCAGTGCGGCAGCCGGCTGCGCTGCCGCTGGGGTACTTGCCGCAAAAACCCTGCTTTTGCACCACAATACACAGGAACGAAGCGTCCAAGCAGAAATTTAAAACCAGAGGCTGGGCCTCCGGCCCCCTCGCACCAACTACGCACTACAGCCATATGCACTGACCACAGCACCATGAGACAGCAACAGCAATGGAACACACAGACACACGGCAGAACACACCATAGGACTACCACAGCAACTGAGAGCCGAAGGAGTGCTTGATCACGGTAGCAGTGGGAGGTAAGACACACAGTATGTAGCATGAAGGCAGCACATGCCGATATATAAGTCATCAGGTGAACAAGCACGATAGTTGCAGTTTGATTGTAGATATGGATGCAGTTTTATGACGGATGAATACGTTGTGCTGCATCTAGATTGTCCATAGCATATCCTCTCGAACACAAGAACTGTTGCAGTTTGAATGATGATTGCGCCGCACACGCTATCTTTAGGTGGAATATTTGTGGGGAAGCGGGCACATTCTAATGCATGCATATCAACCAAAGGTCACTGTTGCAACAGGTTGCCTCTACAGGGGTGTGGGCGGCTGCAACCTCCAACACCCAAGGGATGAGGTCTCTGAGGGGGAACGTTAGTGCGCCGGGCGCGCGCCGGGCATATTTTGTGACCCGTGCCCCACCGTTGGACTGTTGCCGTTGATATGTTGGGCAACATTATATGGATTTGCCCCTTGGCCCCCGGGACATCAACAGATGTTTTGATTTGGGATGGGTATGGACCTTCTCGTACCCGAGGTGATTTCTTTGATTTCGAAGTTGGGGGCCATGATGGTGCTTATAAAGACCGCCAACAATGTTATAATGACGTGCACGGGTGGTATAGGGCACGCATTGAGCAGCTGTTTGCTCGGTTGTGGCACGCAAGATGAGGCAGAGGATGAGGCAGATGTGTGTGTGTTGTGTTGCCAGAAGCGCTCCACCGTCGCAGTTTGTGATGAGTGTAAGGAGCACTATTGTACTGAATGTATTGACACCCACACTTGTGGGACCAATGTTGTTTGTTAAGTACAATACAGATGACAGTTGGAGTTGCTGAATTCACAGATATAGCTTTATTTTGCAACGTGCTTTTGCAGGGAAGGTGCGCAGTCCATCACGGTCTATTTGGAGGGCCTTCTCCATCAGAGGGTAAATCTCGGGCTGAAGTCGGGATAGTTAATAGAAAGGTAGCGCGCCGGGCGCCCGCCGGGCAAACATCCCCCCTGAAGTGCTGGAGACCAATGTTGGATGCAAACCCCTCAGGTCACCATGCCCCTGCTGACCTGGAAAGAGGGTGTGCATTACCCTCAAATGTTCCATTCTCTGACGTCGGCGGTGCAATGACGGCACCCTGCATTTTTAGGTGCAGAGCTCCGAATCGCCAGTATTTTTGGGGATCTGGTTTGGTTTGATTGGACCGAGGACCTATGCTGTCCATTATTTATCGATGTGAACTGAAAAGAGGTGGACCACTGCGAACATGTACTGCCAATGAACAGATAAAGGCAAGGCCCAGGAGCTCGTTCACAGGTGTTGCAAGTACCTTTCCTTTGGGGGGTGTAAGCTGAATCTCACTGTCAAAGTATGGCCACATGTCAGGATCCGAGAACCATTTGACCTTCGTCACTGGCAGACTGGCAGAATGTGCCAGATGAGTTTCCCGTGCGTTGTCAGGTGGTTGGGGGGGGGTTGCCCAGGCTACTGCATGGTGGTAAATTTCGCGGAGGCTGCAGAAAAAGGTGTCCAACAATACGAGGACAATCCTCGAGCTGTAGTCGTGTTCAGGGCTTGGAGCTCAGCCTCGTGTCCTATCTTAGCTCAGCCGTGCCTGAGCTTTGGTTTTGCTCGTCGGGTGGTGTGTGTGTGCGCATGCGTGTGTGCAGTGAGCCTCTGTACTTGTAGAGCATTTTTGCTTGTTGCCAGCAGACCATAGGTGGTCACACGTAGAGCCTGCTCCGTGACACTTTGGAACGACCCGGTCTGTGAATATGTCAGTTGACGATTTTGCCGTCTTCGCGAAGGGAACAATTTGTTCCCAGTTCATTGATAGCGTTCCCATGCTGGAGATAGCCAGGGCTGCCTCGCAGGTGGAGATGAAGCTGTCGGTGCTGCTGGAACGCAGGTCAGAGTGGGAGGCTAGTTTCGTCGCCAAGTACGGAATCGAGTTGGGGGAGGTGGGGCTGGTGAAGATGATCGCCTCGTATTGCGTCATGGCCCAGTGCGACCTAGATGTGGCGTCGCTGGGCTTTGTCAAGGTGGAGGTACCACCCCAACAGCCGCAGACGGTGTCGCCAGAGCTTCTGGAGCTCAAGCAGTTGGTTCAGGGACAGGCCCTTGTGATGGAGGGCCTGCGCAAGCAGTTGGAGGCGGTCAGTGCCAAGGCCGAGGCGGAGTCCAAGAGGAAAATGGCGAAGGTCCCGCCGCTGTGTAAAGCGGAAATCGTGAAGGTGAGGGAGTTGGATTCTAAGCCCCAGTGGGTCTTCGCCAGCCTTCTCGCGCTGTCCACCTTGTTGTGGCGCAGGGAGGTGCCCCAACACGAATACGTCTCCAAGTACAAGGACAAGGAAAAGTTCACGGACGCCATCCTGGACGAGCTGGCGCCGGTGGTGGACGCGGACTCCGCGGACACGGAAGTGTGGCAGCTGGAGTCCATGGATGATGACGAACTTACGCGCCTTCGGAGTTTTGTCCAGGCGGTCTGGACGTTCACGGTGACTAGCCTGTCGGCATACAGGGGCAAGAAGGGCTTGGACCCCGGACCGGTCGGTGAGGGGTCGGACGCGGCCGAGGATGCGTCCGATGTGCCTGTGCTGTCCGCTGGTTGTACGGGAGCGGCGGAGGAGGAGGTGGTGGGGCGGCGGCTGCAAGCCATGAAGGGTAAGTTCCGCGTTGAGGGGGGCCGCCGCCTGTACACCGCCAAGCCGGGTGCCGAGCCGATGGACGTCACCAATGCCCCGGTGACAGCGTGTCGGGCATGCAAGAACGCTGGGAGGGGAGTGAAACGGCATTGGTTTCACGAGTGCCCCGGCTTTGACTGATGGGGAAGCTGCCCCATCCGGCCCATCCCTCCCGAGCCCCGGGGGGCCTTGGTGGTTCTCGGACCGTCGGACTTCCGGGATGGCGAGGACGTGGTCTGGCGCCTGGTGTGGGCAGCGTGGAGACGGATATGGAAGGAGGATGAGATCACCTCCGTGGACGCCCTGCAGGCATCCTCCTGGGCAAAAAGCACCATGGGTACGTATTGTACCCACTTCCGCAAGATGGCCCTCTGGGTGGGCTACACGCCCACATCCGAGCTTGAACAAGCGGCGTGCCGCTACATTTTCCAGTTATGGGGACTGGGGTACTCGGGAAGCTCCCTCAAGGTCGCAGTGTCGGCGTTCCGGGCGCTGGAGGACATGGGATGGCTGCCCGCGTTCGTCAGTCGCCGGGTCTGGCGCTGTGCCAAGTGGGCGCCCACGGAGCCGGCCCTACGGCCCTACGCAGGTTTGGACGACCTCCGCAACTTCGCGCTGGCTTGCACGGAGCGACCGCAGTGGACCGTCTATGGGATGGCAGTCCTGGCATTCACCTGCCTTCTGCGGGTGGGTGAGGCCGCGCCCCTCCGTCGGGGGGGATCCCGGTGTCGGGGATTGGCGTTCCGCACGGTCAAGGTGGCGCCGCGCATCGTGCGCAGGCGACTCGGGAAGTATGCCCAAGAGTGGCTGGGCTGGCTCGATGCCACGGGGGCCACGTCTGCTGTCGTCGGAGCGCAATTCTGTCCGCAGGGACCAGCTTTCATGCAGTCGGTCATGGCTGCCGCGTTGGGGGGCAGCGACAACCCCCACGCCAGGTGGCACGCATGGAGGCGAGGGGGCTCCGCGGCCCTGCGATGGTTGGGGCTGCCCATCAAGTGGCTGGCTTGGTGGGGGCGGTGGCTTTCGGAGACGGTGGCAGTCCACTACGCCGACGCGCCCGACGACTTCGTCGTCACGACCGAGGCTGTCCTCCCCTGGCCCCCTGACAACCATGCAGGAGAGTTCGTTTGGCGCGCCGTGTCCCTCCGGGACGTTTTCCCGAAGGAGCTCCTGGAGCTCTGTGCCCCTGATGCCGATGAGCCCCCACAATGGGGAGGTGACGGGGATGGGTCGGCAGGAGGTCGGGGTGGATCGTGCCCTGGGGAGTCCGCGAGTCCTGCCGCTGCGGGAGCTGCTGGGAGGGAGGACCGGGCTGGCGCACGTGACCCGGGGGCCCCTCCGGCCCTTACGGCTGTTGAGGGGTCCTCAGGACGCGGGCGCCGGCCGCGGGGAGACGGGGGGGGGGAAGTCATTGATGTGGATGCAGACCCCCCACCTGCCTCCGCAGCAGGCTCCTCCATCAGGCGGCTGCGCATCGCGGCCCGCAGGACGGGTGAGGTCGCGTCCGTCTTGGGCAAGCGGAAGGCCGCGGGCCCGGCCAGGATTGTGGGTGCGGCTGCCCGAACGGCAATTTCCCGTCGCGTCGGAGCTGGGTCAGTGGGTGCGGGAGCGCCTTCGGACCGGTGAGTGGGACGCCTGGTTGTGCTCCCTGCGGGCTTGTCTGCCCCGCGCACCGCCTGGTTTACTGGAGCGTCGCCTGTTGCAGTTTCTGGAGTGGGGCAGTGAAGCTGCCCGTGATCTCAGACAGCCGGAGTTTCTGCGAGTCTTGGCTGTGGCTTTGTCCTCATTTAGCCCTGAGGTTTGGGAGTCGCTCTTGCATGATTCGACGTCGCCCAAATTGCTTATGCAGCGTATCAGGGAGGAGGTATTGGCGCGGGGTTTGGGGCCGGTGGGGCGTGTGGATATCCCCCGCGAGGTCTGGGATAGTTGTGTGCCGGACGGCTTCGCAGAATTGGTAGGCAGGCAGTTTTCTGGGATAATTCCCCCGTCGGATGAGGCGGTGGTCATGATGAGGGCATTGCGGGACCAGGGTTTGCTTTTCCCCCTGCCGCCGGGGTCACCTGGGCCCAATGGGGGTGTTTTTGCGATACCCAAGACGGAGGAGAAGTGCAGTTTGATTGTCAATCTGGTGCCCCTTAATGAGGAGATGCGGTCTCGGCCGGAGAAGTTCTCCCTCCCCTCTGTGGAGGTGTTGGCCCTTTTGGCGCAGGTGGCACAGCAAGGGTCCTCCTTTTTCCTCCCCTCTTTTTATGCCCGAGCGCGTTGCATGAGGCCGGTGTGGGATATTCTGTCCCTGCCGGGGGGGGGGGGGGGAAGAGCTGTGCATGTGCCACATCGACCTGAGTAATTGCTTTTGGTCACTTCAGCTGCCGCGCGAGTTCTGGGGGGCCTTTCGCGTCTCGGATGGAGAGGGGGGGGTGTTGGCTTTCCGGTGCTTGCCCTTTGGGTGGAAGTACAGCCCCCTCCTGTGCCAGCGAGTGTTAGAGGGTCTGGTGGCCGGCGCGGGGCTGTTGGGGGTGCTGGTTTTAATTTACTTGGATGATGTCCTGGTTGTGGGGCGCGGCCGCGCGCGTGTGCGAGAGCAGACGGCAAGGGCGGCGGAGGCGTTGCGCCGTGCAGGTGCTGTAGTCAGCCCAAAGAGTACGTTAGAGCCTGTGCAGCGGCTGGTGTGGCTGGGGAAGGATATTGATTTGCAGGGGGGGGAGGTGCGGACTGCTGGCAACGCGTGGGAAGCTCTGTTTGCGCATTGGTTGAGGTTGTCTGTGGGACCCTGTAGGGTAAAACGGCTGCAGCAGTTCTTGGGGCGGGCACAGTGGATATGTCGCCCGGGTTCTGGGCACAGTCCGCACCTGTCTGGTGTGTGGGCTCATGTGCTCTGGGCGCCCCCCCGGCTGCCGTTTACCCCAGTGCGTTTGCTTAAGTCTATGTGCGTGGCGTGCGTGCTTGCCAGGAGGCAATGGTCAGTGGTGTCCCTCCCCAGGGTGGTGAAGCGATCGCCGTTGGTTGTTTACGTCGACGCGGCGCTGGACGCGGGTGAATACCGGCTGGGCCTGTTTTCGATGGATGTGGGTTCTCGATCGGTTGTGCCCGCGGAGCAACCGCCCAACCAGCAGTGTGCGGAGGCTGCCGCGCTGCTCTGGGGCTTGAAGCTCATCCTCAATGTAGGCGTTCGGGAGGCCCATTTGTTTGGGGATAATGCGGTGGCGCTAGTGCAGTTCCTTCGGTGTAAAGCCAAGGTGGGGCGTAAATTCCAGCAGTCCATTCTGAAGCGTTTCCGCTACCTGTGGGCGTCGTGCCCAGGCTTCACGGTATATATGCACTGGGTGCGTGGTTCACATAATCCCGCTGATCCTATCAGTAGGTTGAGTGACAACTTCAATGGAGATCTGGGTTTGGCGCGCGAGGTGGCGGCGCGCAGGGTTGGGGATCTCTGGGCCTTTCCCGATAGGCGCACGGTTTTTTTGTGGACCCTGGGGGTGCCTATGGGGCCCTTTGTTCTGCCGCATTCGTGGAGAGCGGGCCTGTGGTCCCCGGGGGGTGGTGAAGGGGGGGCGGAGTTCCACGAGGTTTTTTTGCAGTACCGCTTGGAGGAGTCGGTGGGTGCAATGACTTGATGTCGTGTAGTGCCGGCGCCTGCTTGTAGCACTCGTTTCTCTTGGTGCATGTGATCAGTCGCTGACGGACTGGAACGGGGGTCGTCGTACCCCCGTCCCGTATCTATGGGTGCAGGGGTCTTATCCCTTGGTGGTGAGAATAGCTGGCCACTTCAGGCCGTTGGTGTAGTCTGTTTTTTGGGTGGTCAGCCGGTCTCCGAGGGGCTGGGGTGGGAGTGTGCGCTCACCCTTTGCTTTGCGTTCTGTGTCAGGTCTCTGAGTGCCACCCTGGGATGGCCGGGCTGCTTTGCGCCCGGGCATTGCTCGCGCATTTGTGGGCGTTTTTTGGCTTCCATGGCTGCGCCAATGTTCTGGTTGTTGTGTGTGGCTCGTATTCTCTCTGCGTTTTGGCAGGTCCAGTGTGCGCAGGCGGGAGCCCTCCGGGCGATTGTCTGTAGAGGCGGCCCTGCCCTGCGTGGATGTCGCGGGCTGATTTTGTGGTTATATGCCGGGCGTTGGTCCTTTGGCCTGCACCGCTGCCACTTTGTTGTGGGTCCGGGGTCCATGCTTTCTTAGGGTTGGAGCTGGGTTGGGCGCTGGCCCGCCTTTTTGGGATCTGCTGCGGATCTCAGGGGTGCTGCCCTGGGCTGACCGGGCAGCTCTGCGACAGGGCGGCAGTGCCTGACGGTCGCTGTACATTTACCGCTTCCTCATTGGCGGCGGCAGGGGTCGTCCACGCTCTCTTGGGCTTGGTCTGCGGACGCCTGAAGCCTGGCGGGTGGCGCCGGTGTGTGCGGGGCGCCTTTGGCGATTTATGTTTGGGGCGGCCGTATACTTCGAGGGTGTGGCGTGCGTTGCGCATGGGAGCCGCTGGGTCTCAGACCTGCGCCGGGGGGGGGGGGGGGGGGGGGGGGGGTTATGCGGCAGTTTGGCATGAACGAGACCCACGAGGAGGCGGCACACTGACGAGATGTGCCACAGGAGACGTGCGTGTTTTGCCTCGTGTTTGCGTGTTTGCTTGTGGTTTTAGCAAAATCTTAGCTCAGCCGTGCCTGAGCTTTGGTTTTGCTCGTCGGGTGGTGTGTGTGTGCGCATGCGTGTGTGCAGTGAGCCTCTGTACTTGTAGAGCATTTTTGCTTGTTGCCAGCAGCCCACCCGTCCCGCCCAATGACGCTATTTGCGACTTCTATTGCCCATACCGGGCTTTTGTGACTGCCCACGAGGAGGCGGCACACTGACGAGATGTGCCACAGGAGACGTGCGTGTTTTGCCTCGTGTTTGCGTGTTTGCTTGTGGTTTTAGCAAAAGCGCCCCCTAAGCAGGACGCAACAACAATTGGCGTGTCAGTCCTCTGCAATCTGCTGACCAATGAGACAATGACGCTGCATCGTGCACTGTGTGCCGAATATAACTCCGCTTGCGGCGATCTTGTTTGATCAACCTGGCATTGAGGCAGCATATGGGGCATTTTAGAGGTATGTTGGTTCTCGTACGGCACTGCCCCCCTCCCCCCCTTTTTTTAGGGGGGTAAGGGGGGCGTGGGACCGTTTTTTTGGTTGGCACCTTTGAAATAGGACCGCCTTGTCTCAGCCCCAACCCCCAGAGGGACCGCGACTTTTTGGAACCCAAGTTACCCGTCTGACTGTCGTTTTCCTGACTTTCAGTGTGTTTGCGCAAAGGGGGGGGGGGGGGGTAATGCAGTACCAAGTGCAAGGTAACCGCGTGGGGGAACCGTTATGTGGAATTTAGGTCGGTTATAGACAATTGGGGTGGGCATCTACGGTATGTTATGATTCCAAGTTTTCAGTTTGATTCCTGGATATGTTTTGCAGGGCGGGAGGGGAGCGTTCAGGAGTGGTTAAGGTCAATTTTGGGGTCTCCAGTCTTATCATTTGTTTGACACGGCACTTTGAGCATGGGGCACGAATATGTAAATTCCTACTATAAGCGGGATGTCACAACCTCCCCAATACCACAGGGGTCCCGCAAGGTTCCTAAGGCCTCTAAAAGAGATGTCTTGAGGGAGCGTTAGTACGCACGGCGCACACGGGGCAACTTTTTGGGCCACTTCTGATTCCTACCCTTGTTTTTTTGGGTAGATTCGGATGGGTGAGTTGGTGGGTGGGTGGGTGGATGGGGCGATTTGGGATGATTTCTCCTCGTGGACTTGCCCCTTTCCAGGTGGGGATAGGGACCGGCCCCTTTCCAATTGGGGATATGGACCGGCCACTTTCCCTCACCTATTGGGAATGCCGTGCACGTAGTGCGCACGCAAAGCCCATGCAGTGCGCACACAGTGCAAAGTTTTGGATGTCGGCAACTCCTTGAACCCTTAACTACTTAGTTCTTTGTTATAGGTGGATGCTGCATTATGATGATGGGGAATCACCGGATGTCCTGTACATTCACAATGCAACAAATTGGCAGTTGGGTTGTTACACACTCCTCAGCGGATTCCAATTTTCATGGCCATTGCCTTGCTATCGCTAGGAAACAATGTCCTTTGTGGATTCTTTGTATGAGCTCGCACTTCAACCCTGCAGTCTCGGATCATCATGAATCAGTAGCATGGCTTGTCATAGTGCCCACATAGTGCTGCATATTGCCACAAGCTAGGCCCCAATCGGGCCAAGGCAGAATGCCCATGTCCCCAGAAGGCTGCCACCATCTTCCAACACACTCAAGCCACAACAGACTGTGCTTGGCCACGGCCAATGTGATGACAGTCGTGTTGAGGGGCTTCCACCGCGAACGGGGCTTCCATCAACAAGGGGGTCTAAAGGAACTTTTGGAGGGACGTCAATTGCAGGAACTGATGGGGATGGTGGTGGAGACTCGAGACTTGGGATGCCAAAGGAGATGGAGTCCATGGTGCATCAATGATTGACAGCTTGGACACCACCTTGATCATACTCCAACCACCTTTGCGGGTACCCGAAGCCAAGTAGACCTGGTGTAGAACACCTTGTCCCCAATGCTCAACTCCACAACAAATAGCAAAAGAGGTGTGAGGACCCAAGGTGCAGAAAGTGATGCTCCACAACAGACATGCTAAATGTATCACCATGTGCCCAGCTCGGCATGCCTGTTTCACAATACACATAGATGCACCTTGTGGCCTTGGAACGCATCACACTGGGTAAACTAGGGGACAATGGGGATGTTGTTGCACTGCGCGCGTAGGGCACACACAGGGCAAACACTCCCCCCTTGACCAAGACGGCAATTGTGCCACTGATTTCAATGCAAAGAGTAATTTTGTGCCGCTCGAACAGGCCACGACCAGCCCTACGCAGGGCAAGAGGCTGCAAGGTACATCTTTTTCCATGGGTCTTCTGTCACAACACCTGCAATCCCACCCTTTGAGGGCCGAAGCACAAGGGACCTGCATGCGTGCGCCTTTCGTTGCGTCATTCCTGGCTCCGTCTGTGCACTGCCACCCCCTCATGCGCATCATCTTCATGGAACTGCAACCCACAGCCACTTCTTCTTCTTCTTCTTGCAGAAGAGGGATCCGCCATGCAGTCGTATCACACGTCCCTGTTGCCGGCTCCCGTTGGCCACAACCCCAAGCAGGGCATGACGCGGCTCATGGTCGCCAGTGTCGGCCTTGTCCTCGGGGCGATCTGTGGCGTGACTTTGTACCCTGCGTTTGCGACGCAGCTCCATGTGCAGCCGGTAGCGAGCTCGGTGACAGTGGCGGGGGCCAGCAGCGTGGCCGCTCTGCCATTGCGGTATGCACATGCGCAGCCAAGTGTGGCATTGGGGGCTTCACAGAAGGCTGCCCGTTCTGATGTGCAGGTATGCCGTGACATGGGCGTGGTGGTGGCTGTGTGTGGTGTTGGCAGAGCATATTCACAAGCAATCCCCCCCCACCCCTGGGAGCCCGTCTGACTTTTGTTTTCCTGACTGCTCCTTCAGGTTTCCTCTTGTGGGCACTGCCTTGTCTAAGCATGGGACCCATCGGACAATGTTTGCTGAGGGTGAGATTCCCGGGGTGACGGCCAATGCGTCATTGAAGCTAAGCAGGGGACCCTCCCTGACCGTCGTTTTCCTGATTTTCAGCGCCCTTGCGCAAGGGAGGCGGGGGGTACTCGGTGAGGAGATTCATGTCCCCAAGCATGCATCATTGACTGCTTTCCTGGCAGTACAGCTGTTGAGGCTTGTTCAGGGAAGATGCTGAATGCTCAGGAGATGCATACCACACTTTGCATGCGCTCGGTTGCCAAAGTCCGGCGTCATTCATTGTTTTGGAGGAAATGGGTTTGGGAGGGGGAAGCTTTCGGCCCAAGTGGTCCGCCGGTCCTGGGACGCGAGGTAACACTCCCCACCTCCCTGCGGGGGCCTCTGGCGAACAGTTAGTTTGGGGGGGGCTACTCCGTGTGCTAATCGAGGGGTCGGCCCCCAGTGCCCCAAACACGGGTGCTGTGCACGCATTGGGGGGTGGGGGGGGCATCTCCCAGTCTACTCCATCCCCAAGTGTTGCATTACACTTCCATCAGTTTGGCCTTGCCATGTCTCCCACAGCATGCGGATGCCACGGACCCTTTCCAACCTGCGGCCCCGGGCCCATTGTCTGCCTGGGCACTCATGGCGATGGGGGCATCCGCAGTGCTGGCGGTCCTGGCTGCTCTCCTCCACCGCAGCAACGCCACAGGGCCTGCGTTGGTGATGATGAGCGCGAGCGGCGAGAAGGAGGCGGAGGCAGCAGAGGACAATGGTCCAGAGGTGCGTGTAGTAGTGTGGCTGGGCCTGGGCCCTGTGTCGGTGCACCGCCCATGTCCCACGGTTGTGGCCACAACAGAGCACTGCAATGTATTCGGGTGACGATTTGCGCAAGGGCATCAGACCCCCGCTGTCGCCGCTCACACAGCAGCGTACGGCTCTGTCCCCAGAAAAGGGCGGTCATTTGGGACCGAGATTTTTTTTTTTGTTAAGGACCGCCCTTAAGGACCGCCCCAAGGGACCATCAACCGCCAACCACCAACCGCCACCAACCGCCAACCGCCACCAACCGCCACCAACCGCCAACCGCCACCAACCGCCAACCGCCAACTGCCGCCAACCGCCAGCGGCGACCAACCGCCAACCACCAACCACTGCTAACCGCCATCAACCACCAATCCCCAACCACCAACTGCCGCCAACCACCATCAACCGCCACCAACCGCCATCAACCGCCAGTCGCCAATCGCCAACCGCCAACCGCCAACCGCCAAACCATGGTGTGCCCGTGGGCATTTTTGGGAAACCTGGGTACAGGAACACTTAAGGACTGCCCTGCCCCAGAATAGCGTCGCAAGACAAAGGCGGTGGTGTCCAGGAGTCCGCAGGGGGAGCGGGGGTATTTTGGTGGGCCTTGGGGTGCGAAAAGGTGTGGTCACTACACGAACTGCACCGACGTTGCCGAACCTGCTACCCGGGGCGTAGTCCGACGCACCCATGCCTTCATGTGCACAGGGATCCGGGTGGTGTCCTGCACGTCCGTCCCTAGGGCCACCATTGCTGCATTGCGTAGTAGCGACCGGTGGGAAGTGAGGAGTCGGATACCCGCATTCCCCCGCACCCTCCGTGAGACACACGGGCCAAGGCCCGGCTGTTTGCTGGGGCACAGACCAATGGATCAGGTCTGATGGCGAGTGGGGGGCGGCAGCCCTGCGCCTCTGGTACTGCGAAGGAATAGCACAGGCATTTGGGCTGCCGACATGGGCCCTTGCCCGATGGCCTTTCTGGAGGCCCCTTCATCCGCCGAGTCTCAGTTGTCCATTCCTTTTGGAAGTTCGTCGTTTCGTCACGTGGCCGCCAGCGTCCCTTTCCCGCCCCCATCGCAGTGCCCCCTCCCCCGCGCCCTGGCCGTGCGGCCCGGGGGGCAAATGGGGGCAAACGGCGGGGGTTGGGACGGGGCCCGGTAGGCCTGGGTGCAGCACCGGGTGTACCATGAGGGTTGTTGCCGGGTGCAGCCCACAGCACTGAACAAGCACCAACCATCACGGGCAATGCGGACAATGTCCTCCTGAAAACTTTGTGGTAACGGAGCCCACGCCCTCCGGGAACCGCTCGCCCCCGGGGCCATATGTACGACGGCTTTGTGAGCACGGGGGTCGCATCTGACCGTTGTTTTCTCGGACCCGGGACATGGGCAGACATATCAATGGGCAGACATGTCCGGGCCCCCGCGCATTCTGTTCCTTCGTTCATTTAGCCCAAAAAGCTGACGCTTGGCAGTGTGATGCAGCTGGTGCTCGCGGGAGCAGGGGCCCCAGTGTTGGGGGAGTTGAAGGAGGTGAACCTTGACGACCCAGACAAGGCCGACTTTGTGTTTGAGTTGGAGGCGAACAACTTGACGGACGCTGAGGTGTGCCCTTGGCACTCTGCCTTCCCTCACTGCGTGCTTTGACCAGGCTCAAAGTGCTGGGGTGGTCGGACTCAACCTTGGCGCTGCAGGCGCTGGAATTTTTCCTTTTCCTGCAACTCCGCTTGAAAAAAGTTTCGGACTCGAAATGGTCAGAAGTTTCCAGGAAGGGAACATATGGCGTTGGCATGAGCCCCCCCCCCCCCCCCGCTTTGAAATCTCCCCCCGGGCGGGGGGTCACTTGGCCATTTTTTTCAATCCGCCGGAGCATGTCATATGCATGCCTGATATTGTGGAATGCATTGTCCAGCCACGGGTTTTGAAGACTGCTGTCATCCATTTGCATGTCGCATTGCACACTTCTGTTTTCAAAGGCAATTGCCTTGCTTGGCTGTCCCGTCTTATGAGGCGTTCATGTGTTCAGCAGATGATAATGTCTGCTCCCAAAAAATTTTAGAACGCCGCAAGAACTGTATGTTTCCCAAAGGAGATGGAGCTGACAGAATTGGAGGACAGTACATATTTTGGAGGTGCTCCGGATGACTCCCATTCGAAGTTCGGCACACAGGACTCCACATCCATTTCAGGGTCAGAGTCTGAGTGCAGCTCGCAGTCCCGCCCACTGTCCAGTCTGATGCAGATTTCTGCGCCCTCGTCCCATGGCAGTGATGCAGAGGAGCGCACCGAAGTTGAACGCACTGAAGTCACTGATGTTGAGGTGGTTTGGGCAAAGAGTGCACGTGTGGGTGTGTGTGTGGGGTGTTGGCATGTGTTTCATGGGAAGCTGTGTTTTACACGACGTGTATGTGAGGGGGATGGATTCCCGAGGATTTTACACCTCCAACCCGTGCCTCTGCACCCTGCCCCAAAGCGAAGCCGCCAAACCCGCAGCCCAGTCCTCTTCGCAGCTTCATCCGGTGCCTGTGATGCCAGTCGAACGTCTGCAACAATTCAAAGCGGTGGGGTCTCGTGATAGAGTCCAAGTGGCCAGAACCTCAAATCCGCCGCTTTGCGTCGGGCCGTGGGAGGCCATGCGATTTTTACCGCGTGGATCTGCGCGGGAGCTGCTCGGGTGCACCCCGACACCCCCACCCAATTTGTGGGCCTCGTTTGTGACCCCAACCCCGCCCAAGTCCGGCCTGCCAAGGCGAACCAAGTTCAGCTGCGTTCTCTCAGGTTTCATTGTAGCACGCCTAATCATACTGCTGATGTTATCCCGTGCTGCCCCCCCGGGGCCTGACTCCCTGCCGGTACGAAGTGTCTGCAACCGGACCCCCACCCTGACTGACGCCATGGCATCCTTCACAGGGCAACAGTCTGCAGACCAAGAATCCAGGCTTCACCGATGGCTACGTGGACGACGGTGAGGGCAGCCCCGGCTTCTTTGAGAATTTGCTCAGCGGCGGCAAACTGCAACAAGAATACGAAGAGAAGATGGCCAAGCGCCGCGCGCAGGCGGACGCTGAGGAGTGATCATTTCGTGTGCTGTGGCACACGCCGCGGTGAACGACGCGGGGGGGCATTGCAATTGGGTACGAAACGGACGTTTGCATAGGCCGTGGGGAAGTCGGGGCAGAGCTCGTCGCACGACCGCGGGTTGACCAGCAGCCCGGCGACGGCCGCAGCCGCAAGGGCACGCAAACGCTTCCACAGCTGCGGCCCGTAGCTCTACAGCACCGGCCATAGCGCTCCTCCCGCGTGTGGCCGGCGTACACTTTCCGCCCGCCGACATTTTGTTTGGCGGTTGTGGAGGCTGAGAGGCCGGCGCCGGTCTCTTGTGATCCTGTTATCCCAAAGGACACGGGCCGCGGCCACGGGCAGCGCACAATCCTCTGTGCCCTGCCTGTCTCCGAGTCCGAGTGGCTTCAGCTCCGGCCCTGCAGCCCCCCGACGTCACTTAGGGACTGCTCCTGAGAAGTGGCGACGGCTACGGCAAACGATGGTTTGCCGTGCTCCGGCGTGGGATGAGCGCGTGCGCCGAAGGAGGGGCACGTGACCACATCAGGGGCCCACTCGGCCGAATGCGCAGTCCGGGGGGATGTGGGCGTGGCTTCCTTTCTCCCGTTTGCCCCGGCGCCGACCATTTGGAGCTCCGGCGGGTGCTGCCGCTGTGCGCCCACGCAGTAGCGGAGGGTCATACTGCCTGACCCCCCCCCCCCCCTCTCGGCATGCGAAGACATTGTCCCGCAATACGGGGCGCGCCGTGCGCTGTGCACGCGCGGTGCGACAAGTAGGCCACTTCGGACCCATTGTGCCCGATGGCCGAGGTGACCGCAGTAGACTACTGTGTTCCCATGCACAGGACTCCTCAGATTCTGGCTCACTCCAACAACTCAGATGATGCGCTAAAGCCAACGGTATACTCCCACCAAAAATGCCGGATGGCTGTCTAATTCTGCTGGTTTGGCCCTGTGGACGTAGCCCCCCCGGTGGTGGGTGGTCTTCAGGGTGGTCACGGGAGTGCCAACTTACGATTGGGCGCTGTGCCCGCGCTGTGCAGAACCGCCCCCTATCTCATGACACCCGGCGTGATACAGTGGCACATGTGGCGGAGCCCCGCCCCCTTCCAGCCAACCCCCGAGACCTCAGCCCCCCCCCCCCCTCATCGCTTCCGCAGTGAGACCCCAGCCCCACGTAGCGAGTCTGTTCGTCCAGCCCCAGACCCCTCCCACACGGCACAGAGGCGAGGGTGCGGTGTAACTGCATGGCAAGAGACGCCCCCCCCCCCCACCCCCGGCCTCAGCCACATGCCCAATCTGCCTGCAAGCCCCCCCCACCTTTTCAGCCGGCGGCCCCCCATGAGGCGGGTGCCGCAACAGCCCCTTCCACCGACCTCGGAGTCGGAAGTAGGCTTACGTACTACCGCCGCGTGGGAGTCCACATGGGCAGCAGACCCCGAAGACTCTGTTCCATCCCCCGTCGCCGGGGATCCGCACGGTTATGACTACGACTGCGATTTCGGCTTTTCAAAGGGCCCCGATGGGCACACGGCGGCAGCCATGTACATATCACTGCGCACCACGGGCCGTCCGCACCGCACAACCGCACAGTTGTTGATTTTTTGGCCTTGAAGAGGCCCTGCCGCCCTTGAGCACTGCCTGCAGCTGTTGTGTTGCGTTGAGCGACTTGTTGGGACGGGCCGTGCAGATGGACTCGGCGTGGCATGCGCGGAATGCACAGGTACCGAGTCATCGGTACTGAAACTATGTGAGCGACAGAAGAGCGGGAAAGTGTAGCTACTGAGACACGGTTCAACGGTGGGGGGTGGGGGGGGGTGGGGGGGGGCAAATGGAAACTTTGACTGCGGGGCTGGTTCACCGCGTTGGCGCCGATGACCGCGGAACGAAAAATTTGCCCTTTGGCAGGGTGGGTGGGTGGGGCCCAAGATCCCCCCTCCCGTTGGGGTGGGAAATTTCTGGGTCCCTGGGTTTCCCAAAAATCTGATCCAGTCTCTCAAATCCACCCCCCCCCCCCCCGCCACCGATGTTTAAGAAAAACCCTGGTTGGGCACTCCCTACCAAAACCTCAACGCTGTTGAGCAATTTTGGACCATTTTGGATTACCCTGCAGTCCCATTTATTGGATGACCGTCTTGATGAGACGAACAGTGCAGGTACTTGACAAAGTAGCAGGCCTTTCAGAGGTTTTTGAACCGCGATGCTGGAGATAGGTGGCGTGCCATGAACAATCACACAGCGTCCAAAGCATCAATCGCCTTCTGAAGGTCAGAGGCTCAGCAAGCACCGTGATGATCAGGAGCAGTGGTGTTTGGAAAGGGGGGGCCACAATGCAGCAGCCCATTTCCGAGGTGCTTAGAGGTATTTGCATCAAAATGGAGATTGTGGGCCACGAATACATGTGTTGCACTGTTGAAGACCGAGAGCTGTGTCGTAAGTAATGCAAGTGCCCTGTGAAGAGGTTTTCCTAGTGCATGTCGCCTATTTTCCCCTCCCCATTTGAGGACCTTGAGACTGGAGGGGTTATGTAGCCATTTTTGATCCCTCCCCACTGGGGGACTCCGAGACACCCAAAGTGGAAGAAGAACTGCCTGTAGGAGGATGCGGCGCATTCGTGCGTGACAGCGGCACAGCAGTCTCGATGGCTGGGCTCTAATGTACGTACTGCAAATGGTGCAACAATGCTGGCCCAACACAGCCAACCCCGGTGACAGATATGCAGCCGGTGTGGCGATATGGGTTACCCTTGGAACATAAAGGTGCCGTGGCATAGACTGGCAACATACCGGAACAAATTGCCTCACGGGGGCGTGGTTGTGTGTTTCCACATGATGGGCTCACTCAAACGCGACGAACTCAAGAAAGGCCACATAACACTGCCGTCTCGGGGTCCCAAAATGGGAAGGACCCCAAAAAGGCTACAAAAACCCTGCCGTCTGGGGGTCCCCAAGTGGGGATGACGCAAAAAAGGCTACATAACCCCCATCAGTGCGCATGGTGCAAGCTCTCTGTAAAGTTTTTGCATGTGCATGGGGAGAGCGTTAGCGCGCCGGGCATCTTTTTTTGACCATTCCCCACTCGTGCCTGTTTTTGCCCCCACCTCACCAAACAATTTGGAGTGTCTAAGAATTTGGCCCATCCCTTGCACCCAGTTTATGACGATGGCAAGGGTGGTGGTTGGAAGTGGTGTGAGTGACATTTTGTGTTGTTGAATTCTCTTATTTCGGCTTATACAAGGTGTCTTGCAGAGAAGGTTTGCGGTCTGGTGCGGTCTACTTGGGGGATTTCCCAAGGTGAGGATAAACTTGGGGCTAGAGATGAGATACTTAATACAAAGGTAGTGCACCGGGCATGCGCCGGGCAAACATTCCCCCATGCACTGCACACTCGGTGATATTGCCACACCATGCACTCGTTGCTGGCATTCTAGGGTGTCAGTGCATCCCATTTGTGACACGTTGTCCTGTACATCACGGCTGACAAACCGGTTTAACCCGTCCTTACCTCCCTACACACCCTTCCTTTCCCTTGGTAGGTTGTGCGAATGGAGACCTTGGACTGTCCGTGGTTCACTGCTCTGTGTCAGGTTCACGCAGGGCCACACGGGCTGAACACAGCGGGCCCAGGTAGGGGTGCATGGGGAGAAGGAAGGGAAAATGCACAATTATTATCGGGGGGCTGGGGGTTGTGGTGTAGGAGGGCGAGGAAGCAGAGGTATTGGAGTGGCGAACTGCAAGGGGGGACTGTCCAGTTACCCCAATTTAATCAGTTCAACGGTAAATTCTCGTGGACTGAGTGCAGTATGCATCGTTGGCAGCTTGTACCTGACGATTTGGAATCATTGACCTCAAAGAAGCGCAAAAGAAACACAATTTCACATAAGGCGATAGTGCTTTGGTTTCTTGTGCCGTGATCCCTTGTACACAAGATCTACAGCTGCACATTGGAACCCTGTCTTTACTGTGGAGTAGTACTTAGAGCGTTTGCATCCTGAAGGTCATGGATTCACCCCCTGTGCTTTCATTACTGATCCGCCAGTGTCGATCTTGTGCATTGCCTCTTGGTGTACATTCCCCCGTAGACTAAGGGGCTCAGGGCAAGGGGACCTGCTGTTCTGTGTGGTTGAAAATCTTCACTGCTACTGCGCCATTGTCACTCTCCGAGTTTGTTGGTGGCTTTGTTTTGTGCCTGAGGACGTGCTGCAAGGGTCGGGGATTGTTGGGACCTAAGAATCACTGTGGTGATTGTTGGAGCCGGTACTGTGCACAAAGAGACGAGCATGTCCCCATGGTCCAGCTTCAGGCACGCAGCTTCACCTTCTGAGTTTCCATTTTTGTCTTTTACTTTTTTCTCAGTTCAGAACACGATGATGATGATCAATGCGCATGCGCAGAGTGTGGCCCCCGTGTTCATGGTTGAGCAACCGGCTCCACAACTGGTACAGCTTGTGTCGCCAGTGGAAGTGCAACCTGTGCAACAGGTTGTCATGCTGCCAATCCCTGCACCCTCAGAGCACACACCGAGTACGCATGGGGGGCATCGGCCTCAAGCGCTGCAATCTTTCAACCTCTCGTTCGAACAGTCCATCGGAGGTGGCAGCACCCCGTCATCACATCCGTTACATGCTGCATCCGCCGGCTGGAGCCCTACTTCTGGTGGCCACCGTCCCCTCATCACAAGCTTCGAAGAGGCCGCACCGGTGCGCCGGCCGTCATCGCACCACGGCCGACGTTCCAGCAGCGCGAAGCCAGGCAAGCCCCCCAAGGCGGAGCGCCCGTCTTCCAAGCCGCCCCAACCCTCCTCCTCCGGGGCCCCTCTGACCTCGGGCCGCCCTCGCTCCCTGCCCTGCAACTCTCCAAGGGACCACAGGTCCCCGTCCTCCATGTCCCCGAAGTCACCATCCCCTTCCTCATCGCCCCCTTCACCGTCCCCTTTTGTGCGGACACCGTCCCCCACGCCCCCGCCTGCCCCGCAGGAGGCGCGCTTTGAAAAGGCCACGCGGTATGACTACGTGTTTGAGCTCAACAAATGGAACTCCAGTCCAATGAATGTACGGATCCAGAAGCAGCCCTTTCAAAAGGGTTCGTTGCGGTACGCATACCACATGGTGGATGATGCAGGCAACAAATACGTGGCCAAGATCCGGAGGAAGCCCCCAACTTCCAACAAGGCGTATTTTGAGGATGCGGCCATGCAGGCAACTTGTGCGCATTTCGCGCTAGCCTACAACCGCCGCTGCCCTCCCAAACTTGTATCCTTCATCGACGCTTTCGTCATCCAGCTCACTGAAAGAGAAACCCGTACTTTTATGGCGTGTGAAGAATATCTTCCTGGAGAGTACAGCAAGTACAATAACAACGGCGGCTGGAAGAATGATGATGACCGCAACACCCCTCAGTCTTTCAGCCATTTTACTTATGTTCATTCTAAAGGCAAGCTCATCGTTGTGGATATTCAGGGGGTCGGGGACCGCTACACGGACCCGCAGCTGCACAGCTTGAAGCAGCAGTACGGCCCAGCGGACTTGGGGCACCGCGGGATGCAACTGTTCTTCAAGACACACACTTGCAACAGTATCTGCAAGGGCATTGGCCTGACAGACAAGCAGGTGGACTTCACCGGCACACAAATGTAAGCCATATCTGCCTCAAACGGTCCCCGTCTTCCCCCGGCATTCAGCACCCAGCTCAATGACAATTGGGGTCTAGTTCACATGCTAATCTGCCAACGATGTTTGAAACAGCTGGTGCTTGTTCTCTGGGCTGGTGCGGCAGTCTGGCCGCATCTTTATGCCAATTCTCACTCATGCTTCTGGAATGCCTCCAGGACGGCAGTCACGGCAGTACCTGCCCACTGAAGAGATATCAGTGGTTTATGCTTTTTTTGCATGCGTCATCGCCGTTTGCACTACATGTCCGATGCTGCGGTGAGGTCCATTTCATTCGCGAGGGGACTGGCTCGACCTTGTTCTTCTTTTGGGCTATTTTCCATTACTTCCGAGTCTGTCCTTTGTGATGTTCTTATGTAGCCAATGCAATCTCCTGCAAGACCGAACAGCGGGAGAGACTAAGTCCGGCGGTGCGAATTCATCACCTTCCCGTAATTCCCTCCCCGCCAAATTGTCCAGCAACTGTCACTGCACGCACCACCTGGTTCAATGTCAATCGGGGTCTAGTTCACGTGCGAATGTGCCAACATGGCTGGTGCTTGTTCTTTGGGCTGGTGCGGCAGATTGATGAGAAAAGTCTGGCCGTATTTTTATGCCACTTCTCACTCATGCTTCTGGCGTGCCTCCAGGACGGCAGTCACGGCAGTACCTGCCTACTGAAGAGATATCAGTGGTTTATGCTTTTTTGCATGCGTCATCGCCGTTTGCACTACATGTCCGATGCTGCGGTGAGGTCCATTTCATTCGCGAGGGGACTGGCTCGACCTTGTTCTTCTTTTGGGCTATTTTCCATTACTTCCGAGTCTGTCCTTTGTGATGTTCTTATGTAGCCAATGCAATCTCCTGCAAGACCGAACAGCGGGAGAGACTAAGTCCGGGGGTGCGGATTCATAATTTTGCCGTAATTCCCTCCCCGCCAAATTGTCTAAGTATACCATTCTGGTGACAGTGCTACACGTCACAGTTCTGCATTGATGATTAACTGATTTCAGGCGCACCCGAATGCTTCCCCAAATGACTGCTGGCATGCATTTCAAACTGATACCCCTCCAAGATGACGAGCATCACCCACCGCCTCAACCGGCACAGAGCACAGGCATGACCCTTCTTCAAGCAGGGTGCCGAATGCTTTGTAGCTTTGGGAGGAAGGGCCGGTGCTGCAGATAGCGACCTACATTGGTTGGTTGGTGTTGTTGAGCTTGCTGGTGCTTTCACACAACCTCCAGCATCGGCGGTGTGACGGGCCGTCAGCTACGATGTGGACAAGACCAGTTCGGTCAATTGCCTCGTCCCGGTGACGCATGAACATGCGGAAGCCGATGGCAGTGAGATGTTGTGGGGGCCCGTGCCCCGCTCCGCAAACGTCACCGTGCCCCATGGCGTACGCTTCTCAAAAGTGTGGACGGGCCTTTTGGACGGGCCTTTTTTCCTGACGCTTTCGGCTTTCCATTGTGTTTGGGTAGCTCCCATTTGGCACGCTGCCGCCGAGCCTTTTGCTTTCACTGCATCGAAGATCACCAGTGGGGCTGAGTCCACTGATGCACACCCAAGGCATTCATGCCGCTTCTCCCCCCCCCCCCCCCAAATTGCATCCACACAGACACAAGATGTCGAGATTGCCCATGTTGCATGCTGCGGCATGACAATGCGTAGTGCGTTGCATGTTTGTACAGTGATGGCAAACGAGGAAGGCGTTGCTGAAGAGCAGGTTGAAGAGGAGGCAATGGCAGCGCCAACACCCAGAGGGTAGGGGGGACCAGGCAAGCCGCCACATGCTTCCTTCCCCTGGGAGAATGTGGCTGCAGTCGTTGGCCAACTGGAGAAGGTCTCATCGCCTATGCATGAGGATGGCCTCCCAAAACTGGACCGTGCTGTGCAAGTTGGCAGGCTCCCTCCGGGCCGCCTCTTTGTCTTGCACTCCCACTGGTCTGGTAGGGTGGTGTGAACACATCTCTGTGGCCCTTGTGACTAAACTAAACTGAAAGGACGCAGACATCCTTCCGTTGGCGTCGGCAGGCGCCTAAGTCACTTCTCCTGTTGAGCAGTACATGAGATGGGTGCACAAACAGGACAAACCTCTGGTCTGGCAGTAACCTTTCAGCTTGCACCTGACAAGGCTTGGTATCCTTGTCACCCTCTGATTTTACCATCCAGACCGCGGTTTTTTCGGTTTTTTTCCTTATACGGCCATGACCAGTTGTTGGGGTCTCAGGCAGGCAATCGCTTGTCGCGGAGGTTGGTAACCCAATAAATCTCCTCCGTTTATCATTCTCGAACCATCGGTGCGATTGTTTGCAGCGATAAAATGTTGAAAAGACACACAAAAGCCACTAGCCGGGGGTCAATGATAACGGATTGCAATCGAGTGAACTGCGTCTTATGCTTTCAGACTGCCCTGCAGTTGCCATTCACCCATGAGGTATTTTCTGGTGTGTTGTGTATTGGCCTCGAACAATGCCCCGCCCGTTGGGTTGGGGGCTGTTTGAGAGCTCCCATTTTTCCGCATGCTTCCTGACCATGTGTTCCCACCAACTCACTGAATATTCCACCGTGTTGAGGATTTTTTCACTTTGAGAATGTTGTGTCTAATGGTTTGTCTGCTGAGACGACCGTGCACACATGCCTGTGGACTCTGCAATGTTTCATGCCCCGGGTTGTTGTGGGGAGCCTGGTGGCGCCTCCCACATTGTATCTGTTTGTATTAATCGGCACTGAACCTTGCAGATTTCCCAGATGACATCCAAGTTTGTTTGTGTTGTGCCTGTTGCGCCCACCACGGAGAAGCCGATTGCTCTCGATGACAGAGTGCGACACCCTATCTTCTTCTGCTACTGCAGACCTACTTTTGTTTTGGATTGAGCAAGACAGGTTTGCACGAGATTTTTTCACTGAATTGGAATGATCTGGAAGCACAGGATGAACACTTCGATCTTTTGTTTGGGGATCGATTACGTGGGGGGCATAGGACACGTGCAGTGACAGCTCTGGGCTCGTGGAAGGTATAGGATGGTCGTGTTGGCAACCCTGTTTTTTTTTTTTGGCAAACTCTCATTCTCTGGCACAACGTACTGTCATACACCGTGGGGTAAGCAGGCACCTCAAGGAGGTGTGGAAACGGTCTAAGCGAGTCTCTGGAACAGCAACCACAGGAATCACGCATTGCCGTGTGTTTCCTTCCAGAGGTAGACCAAAAGAGCCCCCCTCCCCCCAAGCCCAAGCACAGGAGACGCACAGCACTGACGTGGGTGATAAACGGTGCAAGCGCCGCAGGGAGGGTAATCAGGACAATTCCTGATGGAGCCTAAAGGCCCTGAAGCCGACCTGAAGCCCAACCGTCGGGGGCGCCTCACAGCGCGTTGCTGAACAGCTTGGACACTGTGTGTCGTGGCTCCGCCACGTTGAGACCTGTTGTACTGTGGAGGATGCCAGAGTGATTCTGGAGGGTAGCGACCTTTATGGCCAAGCACAGGAGTCGGAGCCCGGATCTGGCGCGTCCGATTCCTTGACCCCACTCTTTTTTGGCAATCCGGGCTCCAACCCCATATGCCCACCCGCCCCAGCCACCTGTGGGTTGCCCCCCCCCCCCCCCCCTCCCGACTCAGGATGGCCTCCCCATCAGCCCTTCTTGCCTCACTGCAGCCGGTTTTCAGCATTTCTTTTGGGAAGAAAATGAGGCTTAACCTGCGACCGGAAGCCTGCCATCATGTGTGACCATCGCATTGGGATGCGCTTTCACAAGCGTGCATGGGGACTGGGAGGTTGTAAGCACTGGAGCCACAAGCAGACAGGCCAGGTCCTGCACGCACAGGGGCCATGAGCACGGGGAAGAGGTGGGTGCAAGCACAGAAATCAGGTCTGCATGTACACAGCAAGCACTGCGACTAGGTGGATGCCAACTGTACACTGCATCCTCGTAAATGCACACCCCATGCGTACTTGTGAACACACAAACAATGGCGGTGGCGGTGGTATGATTTGGTGGTGTTGGCATTCTAGGACCACATGTTTGCATGGGTGTGACTGCAGCGATTTTGGAGGAATTTGTGTGAAATATGGTCTGGTCACCCTGAGCTTCTTGGCCGCAAACCCAGGTATCGCTTTTGTTGTTTTTGGATGAAGCATAAACTGCCGGCAGATTGTGGTGCATGTGTGTCGTGCACTGAGGATAACCGGAAGGGAAATTTGGAATCCGTGAGATCTGGAATGGCAAAGTTTGGCACAGCAAAAATGTGCCAAAGTATGCCACGGTATTTGAATGTCAGTAGCCTTTTTCTTGGTAATGTTTTTAGCGCTCTTGGCATTTACATTCATGCATGCAAATAGCAGCAAGCATCTAGAAGGCTCTAGGAAATGACAACAAGCATCCAAGGAATGCTTGTGAATGTACACTATGTGTGCTTGTGAACCCACACTCAACCCGAATGCATGCGTGTGCATACCCCATGCAAATGCATGCGTGTGCAGACCCCATGCAAATGCATGCGTGTGCATACCCCATGCAAATGCATGCGTGTGCAGACCCCATGCATACTTGTGGACATAGGGGCCCCATACACCGCATGCATGCTTGCTAATGCGCAACCCATGCAAGGGATCTTTGTTGGTGGGGCATTGTTGGACCTGAGCAGCCCTGGGAAGGGGGGGCGGGGGCGAAGAGGCTGCGTAAGTCTACTGTGCTCTGTGGATCCCGGGGCATAGCGTTCCCGCCCCCTCGCATTGCGGTACGCTGCAGTATCCGAGCTCGTTGGTTTTCAGGGTTTATGTCATGAGTGGGACAGGCCGGAAGCACAGGGCCAAGCATTTGACAAGTACTTGTGATGGCTTCCATGAGCCAGAGCCCGGGGAACAAATCGTGCAAATCATCGAGGCTCGCGGTGCAAGGTATGCCCTGACGCAAAGCACTGCAGAGGGGGTGCGCAGCGGCACGGGGAATGTTGTCCGGGAACCGTTCATCGAAGCAGCGCTGCACAGGGAATGCACGGCACACGCAGCGTTGTGCCAGCCCCCCCCCCCCCCGCCCCTGTGCGTGAGCACCCTGCGCAGCCAGAGGGGCGTGGCCACCGACGGACACCCCATCGGACTGCACTGCCTTTGAGCCACGGGCTTTGCGGCTCCGGCATAAGGGCCACGGCAGGTACCGCTCAACATGTCGGGTCCCTCTGGTGCGATTGTGTCAGAGCGTGTTGTTTGTGTGCCTGCCTGGTAGTCTGCTCAAAGCGGCAGCGCAAAGAACGACGGGAATATTCAACACCTCCGCATGCAGTGCAACGCCCTTCTCAGAGCACCGGCAGGTGGTTGGTTCCGCAAGTTTTGGAATTATGTCCTACTTGCCCTTCACAAATCCCCCCCCCCCCTTTGTCGGAACAACACTCGATGCTGTTTCCGTGAAATTTTGGGAGTTTAGTGTTGTTCTCGTAATGGGGGGGGGGTACGAAAATGGTCACATTCTGAGCTTGCCTTCCAGCTGAAGAGTAGCGCACATTGAAGCCAATCACACTCCTACTGCACCGCTGTTTTGGGTGTGCTGTGTGGGTCGGTGGTGTTTTTGCTGCATGTTTACAGGATGTGCCGGATTTTCGTCAGGGGACGTGTGCCTGTGATGTGCACCTGTGCCGTGGTTTGGGGCCCAAGCCGCAGATGCAGCGTGGCATGGGCCATGTACATCACACGAAGCCTTGCACGGCGCACGCAGCTTCCCAATGCAATTAATGTGCGGCCTTGGCAACTTAAGCAGTGCATGTGCGGCGCGTGCTGCGTTGTATAGGGGGCGCCTCAAGCGCAGTGCGCGCGCAGTGCAACTATTTGGGCGTCTGGCCGTACTAGAGACCCATACTTTGAGATACTAGGGGCCCCTAGGGGCATCATGGTGACCCGTAGCGGAGGTTTTGACTTCTGATTTTGTCCCCCTTTGTTTGGGGACACCCGAGAATGCAGGGGTGACGTAGCATTTCCGCCCTCTTTTGGGCCCCAACCTTCCGGTGCTATTGAGGAAACCGGGACAATCTTTGATTCCACGCTTTGTTGCGTGAAGTATTCTTTTCTTTTTTGCATGTTGCTTTGCTGAGGTCAGGTATATGGGTGGACAACATTGCCCTCTCTCAACATGGCAAAGTTCATTTGATAATCGCCTGGAAGTTTTCAAAGTTGCCCGGAAAAATGCTCGGAAGTTTTGGCAGCCAGCTCGGGACCCAAAACGCAACCAATATCGCTTGGAATTTCTTATATGTACCATGTGATACGAGTCCCATTTGGTGGCCATAAGTGCTAAGCGTTTCCAAAAATCCCCTGCAAAATGCCCAGCTTTTTCCTGCCTTTTTTTTACCTTCTATGCTGTGCGTTCCAGCCCCATGTGGTGTGTTATGTGAAGGGAAGGTAGTTTGCAACTTTCTTGAGCTAGGGCAGTTTGGGTCACTTAATTCTAAGGGCGTTTCCAAGGGGTCTGCTTGGGGGCTCTTCGGGGGGAACATAGTCTAAAAGTAGCGCGCAGTGCGCGCGCAGTGCAAAGACTCCCCCATAGGGCACTGGCGGGGCATGCAGCGTTGCACAGGGGATGTGCGGCACATGCAGCGCTGTACAGGGAATGTGTGCCGGCAGCATAAGACCGTTGTAGGGGGCGCAATCGGGACACGAGGTATAGCTGTATAGTGGTTCTGCGACGCACACGGCGTTGTATGGGGCGCAAGCGGAACATGCGGCGTACGGAAGACGTGTTGCAGACGAAGCGTTCAGTAGGAGAGATGCAATCAAAAGGACATGGTATAGGCGAGTTTTGGAAAAAAACAGGCACTCAGAAACTCAGAAAGACACAAACACAAACACACGTGCGCGCGCGTGCACACCACCTCGCCCGCACTGAAGCACACAAGCAGGAAGCCAAACACACTGCAAAGCACGCTTGCTGGGCTGAATGTCTCAACAACACAGTCAGACTACAACCACCAGAAGATGACAGCGGCCGGATGTGCGGCACACACGGCGTTGTGCAGTGGCTGTGGGGCACATGTAGCATTTGCGGCGTTGTACGGGGCACAGGCCTGTCATGCAGCATTGCAAGGAGACGTGCGGCAGGCGCTGTGCAGGGCAGGTGCTGCACCAATGTCTTCCTGAATCCACCAGCACACAGACCCCTCTCTCCAAGTCGTTGCGCTGTGGGTGCCCCTCAGATCTTTGGGGTGGGTTGTTGATGTTGCTCTCCTGCACTGAGGCTTTTGCCCGTTTCAGTCCGGAATGGAGGTCCTACGCCCTTTGTTGTGCACCCCTTTGCACTCCATCACCTCTGCAGCGTCTGGGAAGTAAGGCATGCCTCTGGGGAGACGTCGCTCGCGCTTCTGCCCAAGAAATACACCAAAGTCGTTTGGATCAAAAACAACGATTTTGTGCTTCTTGAGAAGGCCCACTGGGACAGCGCAAAGGTACAGGCCACGGGTTGCGGTGGGGGGCGCCATACGGTCCAGAGGGCGAACTACTTCCGGACCTCCGTTTTCCTAGAATGACCACACGCGCACGCCCCCCACGCAACCCCTGCGGCATTAGTATGCACAGGCCGCGCAGGCCCTACGAAACTTTGCGGTGCCTGACAACTTGCACTGGGCAATGTGTCATACACTGGACTGTACCCATCACATCCACGAGGAGTGGGCCCCATGAAGCGATGCGGGACGACCCATAGGGTTGTGCCCCAGTTGCATACCTCAAGCCACAATGAAGCATATTGCACTGTTATACGGAAAGCAATTTCCGTTGCCTGAAATCTCCATTTTATTTCTTCGTGGGTTGAAAGGGGCAATGCAAAGTTTTTGTACGACCGGTTTATGGGGCCCTATTTCAAGCCTCACCCTGATCTGGGTATCAACCAGCATCATGGGTTGTGGGCAGAGGAGGATGGGGGCGCTTCCCCTGCGGCACCTGCGGAAGAGAAACCTCCCCGCATTAGTCGTGTAGATCCTTTTGGTGCTTGGCAATGATTGTAGTGCTCCAAGTGGGACAGTATGAGTCTGCTACTGGTCAATGTTGATTTTTGCACTTGGGCATCACTTTTACAAGGACGTTTGGGGCCACATTCAATGAATGCAGTGATAGCAGTGCCTGAGGGAGCTGTATGAAGCACGATGCCATGGGTGGGACAATCAGTGATGGTCATTTCCAATTGAAGTGCGCCCACCAGGTACACAGGTTGTTGTTGCTCATTGATCAATTGGGTCAGTAACGTTTGGTGGGTGGCCCCACCATGTGGCTACAACAGGTCTTGAAGGACTGTGGGCGTCCTTTGGCTGAATTCAAAGGATGGTGAAGTGGTCTTGTTGGACGGTGGTTTTCCAAGCTGGAAATATGGTGCCATCCCAAGCCCCCAAAACGCAGCCTGCAATATGCTTGTGACGTACAATGATGGACAACCTTTAGAATAGTTCGGGGACTTATGTCACATGGAGTTTTTATTCCCATGCCTGTGGCACACTTCAGACACGCACACTCGGAGCACCCTCAATGCCTCCGGAGACGATGACAACAATGGTGAAATTGTGTTTTGGTGCCTTTCTTTTTTGGTGCTCTTGGGAGGCCATGGTTTTCATGGGCATACCATCCGGGTTTCAAACATGTGTGCAGTCCTCCACAGACAGCATTCTAAATTCCAATGTGGGGTAAAGAAGTGATTGGGAACACCCGTGGATGTAAAGAATGTGAAACAAGAACAAGAAATATGCAAACAGCATTGAGAACAAAGTAAGCAGATGAAGTTGGCACATGACCGTGTGGTCCCCCCCGTCTAAGCAACGCCTTACTGACCGATCCAAGCCGGAACAGTGCATGTTGGACAAGTCGTGACGGCACCTCCGGCGACGGATCCGTGGACAATTTGTGGCGGCAGCTTTGCCGCCGTATTCATGGCACTGCGCTGTGATTGGGCGTAGGTCTGTCGGTGGGGACCTATCGCTGGACCTTCCATCGCTTTATGGCCAAGCAACGCCTATGTCCAAGCAACACTAGGCGTTGGTTCTGTCAATTTTTGCACCGTTGATTTTGGCGGTGCGTTTTTCAATTCGCTCTACTGTGTGAAATGTGTGCTTTCTGATACCTTGGTTTTGAGAAGCCTGAAGTTCATATTTTGTGTCAAGGCAGCTCTGTTGGCCAAGAGGGCATTCGTAGCGTGTTGCACTTCTTGGTTTTCAGAATAGTACATCATGTCCACACGTGTATCACGCAAGTTGCGGCGCGTAAGCAACACCCTTGTCCAAGGAACACTAGGCGTTGGCTCCATCAATTTCTGGTCATTTACTGTTGCTTGGACAAGGCAGGGGGTATATGGAGCCACTTTGCACTCCCCACTGCCCCAAGGGGACTGGCATCCCCCCCTCCCAACCCCCCACCCCACCCCAGTCACCTGTTGTTGTGCATGTGCGCATCAGTGGCTGCTGAGCACGCTCTTCCTTTCTTAGTTTCCCTGTTGCACATGCGCAACAAAGTCGTGTTTTGGCTGGAAGTTCTGTGCTGATGCCCCATGCGTCACTGCTTTTGCAGAAATGCCCCCTGCCAAGGCACATTCCCCTCATGACTCTTTTAGGATGAGGACAAGCCAGATCAAGAGAACCAAGACATCAAGGTGTTGCTTGCCCGGCCATATATTCTCCTTTCCTTGGTCAGCGCCTCTTTGCCCCCCACCCCATCCACCGTGGCGCCCCTGCATGCAAAATGGTGCCAGGGGAACAAACGTGCACCTAGACCCACCGCCTGATCGGGCCCAAACACGACCCCCAGCAAGAGCCACCACAACAGCACTAAATTTTGGGCACTGGTCCTACATTCCCTCATCCCTTCGGCTCCCTGGAGTTGGCAGGTGCAGAGGCGCCTTGGAACTCCGGACGCTCATGGAAATCTGCAACCATAGATTCCCAAGTGAACCGCAGATCCCTGGAACATCGTTCGCACAGGTACGGGGTCC